>JANHGB010054371.1:0-19312 GCA_026283785.1 Coracopsis vasa
CTTTGCACAAGTCCAGGTAGATGACATCAACTGCTCTACCCCGTCCATCAGTTCCGTAGCCCCATCATAGAAGGCCATCAAATTGATCAGGCAGGATTTCCCCTTAGTGAAGCCATGCTTGCTGTCACCAAGCACATTGTTGTTTTTGATGTGCCTTAGCATGCCTTCCAGGAGAATTTGCTCCAAGATTTTGCCAAGCACAGAGGCAAGACTGACTAGTCTAATGAGTTTTCTATGAGTTTTCTTCAAATTAGCCCAATTCTCTTTTCTCTATCATGCCAAAAATTGCCTCAAATGTTAATTTCTTCTGTGCTGCTGAAGTAGTTGTTTCAGCCTGAAGATCTATATACATGACAGAAAATGGAGAAGTCCCTCCTGTATCTCAAGAAGGAAAGCTTTTGCTCACTGACCTGCAAAAGCTACAGAAAAATCTATTTTAAATTGAATGTTGATCCAAATAAGAAAAAACTGTACCACATCACATGAAAAAGAAGCACTCATCATCCAATTGCTAATTCTTTGCTAAAACAAATCCGTCTTTCTTTATGCAGTTGTGCAGCAAACACAGAAAGTAGTTGACTCTCTTGTTAGCCATGGAATTTAGGTAAAATTATATGAACAGTTTTAATGCTAAATCATGACCTTTCTGTTACAGAGCAAGACTGTTTTCTTATTATATGTATGATGCTAGGGATTAGAGGACCCAATGTATTAGATGGGCTCCTGTTATAGACACAAGTAATGATAAGGAATGAAGGAATAGATACACCACTTTCTGAATAAAATTGCCTGCTTCCTACCGTAAGGCTTTTCTGGGCATGTTGCAGTAATGTGCTGTGGGAGCCACTTTTCTGCTCTTCCAAGCAGGAACAAAATGCATTGTTACACTTTTTGCTCATTACAGCACATACACAAGGTGAGTGATGGTCCCAGAGCACAAAGTACATTCTGCATCAGTACAGTGGACTGTTTAAGACCTTATTTTGCAAGTGGAGCATTTGTTTCCCATGTCTTTTTTTATGAAGGAAGACACGACACTGAGAAATGTTTTCCTATCTCCATCACAGCATTGATGATACAGGACACAAGGCAGTGTTATACCATGCTTGATTTCTTTTAAAATGGGCATTTAAAAGTGCTTATGGAATTATTATCATGTGTGAAAAATCTTGGTAAATAAAACTGAAGTTTCGGAAATTCATTTGTAGTTCACAGCATAAGTCTCAGACCCTCCCTATGCATGAGCCATAGACAGGTGAAATGTCAACCCATGTAGGTGTAGAAACCAACAGGTCTTGCTGTCCTGGTACCCTGAATAGACAGTCCTGTTTCAGTTTGTTGAAAACAAGTGACTCAAATCAAGTATCAAATCAAAATGGCAGAGTCCTTGTATTTCATACTATTAGAAGTGGAAAGGGTGATTGAAAATGCAGTAGTATAAAGATAAACAGAACCTAAAAGCTTTGAAAGAAAGAAGAAAAACATCCTACACATCAGATACATCAGATATATTTACTGCAGCTTATCTAAGTGCTAAATTTCCCTGTGTTTTCCTTCGCTGAGCTGTCCTGAGTATCCAACCAAGGATCAATCTTCAATTTGGTACATGTGATCATGCACAAGCACTTTCCAAAAATCTGTCAAAAGAGATGTTTGTTGACACAGTTTCAGAAAAAAAGAAGATTAATTCAGTGCTAAATCTTATGAAATCCCAGGTCTCATGAGTTACAGGCTACGTAGTCATCCTAAACATATAAATGTACTATTTCTGGGGAAGAGTTACTCCATGGAAAATACACCTTGATAAGAGGCTTAGAGCTGAGGCATTCAGATGTTATTTGCTTAATTATTTGAAACCAAGTAATCACAGAATAGAATCACAGAACCATTTAGGTTGGAAAAGGCCTTTAAAATCGAGTCCAACCATTAATCCAGCATTGCCAAACTCACCACTAAATGATGTCTTTAAGTGTCACAGCTAAATATCTTTCAAACATCTCCAGGGACAGTGACTCAACTACTTCCCTGGGAAGCCTGTTTCCATGCTTGACAAATTTTTTGGTAAAGAACTTTTTCCTAATACCAAATCCAATCCTCCCTTAGCGCAATTTGAGGCTGTTTCTTCTTGTCCTATCACTTGCTACTTGGCAGAAGAGACCGACCCCACCTCACTACAACCACCTTTCAGGTAATTGAGCACTTCTGCCAGCCCCCTTAGTATTCTTGGGTGGACCCAATCCAGTGCTATAGACTAAGTGATGTAGCAGGTCACTATTTTTCCTTGGATTATAGGAGCTTTATTCTGCTCCCCATCCCTGTCTTCCAACTCAGGGGGCTTGGTATCCACAGAAAAACTGTTCTTTCTATTAAAGACTGAGACAAAGAAGGCATTAAGTACTTCAGCTTTTCCCCATCCCTTGTCACTCTTGCCCCATACATCCAATAAGGAATGGAGATCCTCCTTTGTCCTCCTTTTGTTGCTAATGTATTTATGGAAATATTTTTAATATTTTTGTTTCTCTTCTCTACTTCATGCTTTCATGAAAAATAAATTTCTTTAATGAAAAATAGACATTTATTTAAAGTTTCAAATTAAAGAACAAAAAATCTAACGTGTGTGACTAGAATTTGCACTCAGGCCTTACGAAGAAGATGAAGAACTGAGTGTGTTTAGACAAAATAGGATAGTTATTTCATCCCATCCTGATGTTTAGTTCATAGAATCACTGTGTTTAAACGTACCTGTCGAGAACACAGTGGAATGCTATGTTGGATTTTATATTTGAAAGATCTCGTGTGTAGGAATCCTTTCGCTAAAGTTTGAAGACCATCTTATCTGTATGACAAGTGTGAAGGGAAAATCTATTTCTGAATGCTTCAAAAGCAAAAAGAAGATGTGTTCTGTTTTTAATGTTTTTTCTATAACTCAAAGATATAGAACTACACAAGTATAATCTGAACCTCTGGAATTCCACAGAACTTTGGTTTTTTATTTCAACAGAGGCTCACTTTTGCTTTTTATTTCTCTCCATGATTGAATATTAAGAAATTTCTGACACAGAATGCAGCAAATGTTTTCAACTTCAGTCCTTGCCAACTCTTCAGTGGTTATGTCTTCTTGTTTCAGAAAATTAATATACACAATGTTTTCATTTGTCTGTTTGACAAATATGCCTGAATGCTCAATAACTTATCTTTGAAATTAACCTGTCAGAGTAATCATGACACAAATATAATGATGAAACATTACTCTGCTCTAAAGATGAATTTCTGTAACAGTCATAACTGGCCTCTGGGGCATTACTGATTGATGAAGCAATACTTTAATAGAAATTGAATTAATTTATGTGCAGGTCTACACAAAAAAATCTACATATTCTGCAATGTGCAAATTCATTTGGCTAGCTGGCAGCAAAATCATGAAGGTTATAGATTTTGATTTGCGTTTGGTCCAGAGATATGTTAAAAAGATGTATACATTAACGTAGAATAGAATGAAAATATACGTGCATGTGGGTATCATGTTTCTGCATTGTGCATTATTTCTTTGCAGTGTTCCACACTGGGATAAGACAGCTTATTTAGCTTTGAAAATATCTGGCAACCAATTAGCAAACTAAAATTGTAGTTTTTATATGCCAACAAATTTTACATAGTGAAGAAGCTATAAAAGAAAAATACTACCAAATTCGAACCCAGAACAGTACTTTCTCTAATTAAAGGTTAACAACCTGTAAGTTAATCCCTGTATTCCTTGACTGATTGAAAATTGACAGAAATTATAATAATTGTATTGTACAACATCAGCGACATGCCCTTCCCTTTTTTACTTCTTGCAATATAGTGCAGATTTTATAAAATATTGGAAGAAATAGAACAAGGAAACAAGGTCTTAAAATAACCCAGTGGCAGTGAACTTTCATACGACATTCCTTTCAAGAACTAAAATTGAGAGTTTACAGATTTGTAAATTGTATAGCATAATGATGTATGATCAATTTATTTGTGGTTTGTTTTTTTTTGTTTGGTTGGTTGGTTGGTTTGGTTTTGGGGTGTTTAATTTTTTTTATTTTTACAATTGCCCTGCAATATAAGACTGTCTGGCAGTCTAATAATATTTTAATTTATAAAATGTTCATTTGCTAGAAAGACATGAAAGAGCCTTGTGGGATTCTGCTTTGGTTTGAGGTAAGTCATGTCTTGGGCTCAGTAATTATATTGATCAGCTCTCCATTGATAAAAAAGGATATTGAGGCTTTCTCAGTTACCAAAGCCTGTGCTTTAAGGCATATATATCCTGCCATGTTACTTTCACTTTATTAGCACATGGTTTTTTACCACTGGTTTACTGTTTACACCTTGGCTTTCAGTCAGATGACCCAGCTTCACGGTTAACTCAAAATGCTCTTATGTGACAATGCAGTTCTGTGAATATAATACAGAAGGAGTGTTTTAATATCATCATTACAATGTCTTGGAAGCATAAAGTCACCGTTCCTTTTGCTAATTAGCTGTAAACTGATAATGATTTGCATAAATTTCCTAAATATGTACACAGGTCAAGCTTATTTGCCTACAAAGAAGACAAAAGATTGTTAACAAGTGGTTTCTGGCATACACATACATAAATATACATATGCATAGAAATCAAACCAAATGCTTTTCATATGGGTAGGATGTTCATATAGGTCAGAAATTACTGCATTTAAATATATGTGAAACAAAGAGTCAAAGGTAACGGGAATTTGTTTCCAATCATGCTTTCCCAATGTCATACAGCTTCTTTAAGTGATAGGTTTTGTATAGGAGGAAGAATTTTTTTTTTTGTGGTAGTGCAGAGAAAATGAAAAGACCTTTTAGCAAGATTTATTGAACAGGTTTCAATAAGGGTTATCTAATCAGTGTCGAAAGATCTCTTCATCTGCTTGAATTTATCCAGGAGTTCATCTCAGTTGCTCTTATATAATAAATTATTTAGTGAGAACATTGTGTACAGAATTGCCTAACTATTTTCTATTTTACTGTAATGCTTTTGAAAGAAGCTCTTATTTTCTGAGGAGAGGAAGAAGCATATATTAATTTTCCTATAATTGCCATCACCAGTTCTTTAGACTCACAAATAACCTTTTTATCCCTTTGATCAAAATAATTTGAAATGTGCTGAAACTTTGAATTGAATTTCTCTTTAGTTCAGACTGTATATTTTGAGTAACTTCACCAATATACTTTAAGGAAGAATTTGATGATATTTTTTTTAAGATGAAATAGTTTTGTTTATTTGTTTGATTTTGGTTTGGGTCCAAGAGTGGTCCAATCATATTTATTTTATATCATGACCATTTCAAAGAATTCACAAACAAAATAATTGGGGGCAAAATTTTTTCTTCCTAATTTCAAGAAATAATCCACTGAGTATGTAGCTAAATATAATAAGCTTAGTGCAATTTTTTCACATGCATCCATGTACAATATCAGATAAGCTATGTATCAGTTCAGTAGAAGGAACTAGTCAATAATTTTCATGTTTCTGCTCACTTCCCCAGATTTTTGCCTTTTTGAACTCTTTGGCTTACAGATATACATGGTAGCTCAATTTATACACATTTTGCAAAAGGTTCCCTCAAGTTTCTTCAATGAGATTTTAAGAATCATATGCTTAAACCTGTCCTCTGTATTCTCTTTATTCTATGTCTCATATTATGACCCTGGCATGTGTTGTGGTTTAACCCCAGCCAGCAATTAAGCACCATACAGCTGCTCAATCACTACTCCCTTGGTGGTGTGAGGGAGAGAATTGGAAGAATAAAAGTGAGAAAACTCATGGGTTGGCTAAAGACAGTGTAACAGGTAAAACAAAAGATATGCGCACAAGCAAAGCAAAACAAGGAATTAATGCATCGCTTTCCATGGGCAGGCAGGTAGGTGTTCAGCCATCTCCAGGACAGCAAGGCTCCACCACAGACAGTGGTTACTTGGGAAGAAAAATGTCATCACTACAAAGTCCCCTTTCCTTCTTCTTGCCCCAGTTTTTATTTCTGAGCACAATGTCATATGGTATGGAGCATGCCTTTGGTCATTTGTCCCAGCTGTGCTCCCCTCAATCACCTTGTACACCTCCAGCCTGCTCACTAGTGAGGTGGTGTGAGTTGCAGAAATGGCCTTGGCTCTGCTCAGCAATAACAAAAACGTCCCTGTGTCATCAGCACTGTTTCCAGCACAAATCCAAAATAAAGCCCATACTAGCTAATATAAAGAAAATTAACTCTACCCCAGCCAAAATCAGCACAGTATGTTAGAAATATATAGGAGAAATTTGGGTCTGTCTTTAATCTTCAATGTCAGCCATCCTGAAGCACTCTTCTTTAAACGGGTAAACACAAGGACTTAATACTTTCAGTTTCCCTGAGTTGGGGAATAGAATGTGATAGTGATAGTGGTTTTCTAAAAAAAGCCTTTTCTTACACAAATGTCTATGATAGAGAAATTTGAAACCCCACAAAATCAGATTCATTGTTTCCCTAATAATTTCTCTAAATTACTGCAGGACTGTAGACTTTCCATGTGCTGTCTGAGCAGAACTCTGTGTCAGCTGCAGAAGCATGGAGAGGGACAGGATGAGTTCATTGCCTCTTCAAGGGTCCTCACTATGGAGCCCTGCCTGGGTTGAATATGGGCAAAAGTCTATGTTGTTGCTCTGCCGCCTTCTACAGATAGCCTAGGGATGCACATTTTTCTGCAGCATGTAAAGTATCTGTAGAGTCTAGGGACTTCCTTTGGATGCAGTGTGAGGAAGAGTGGCTTCTTGTGTTTCCTATGTTCTCCTCCTTACTTCAATACAGCTGTTCAAATGTTCAGCTCATCCTTAACCTGGTAGTCACAGGGTACTTTTTCCTATGGCCTTTAGACAGGCTCTTTAGAGCCATAGTGAGCAGTTTAAAACATGCAGCATTTTAGTAAAGTAAATAATGAGCAAACTCTTAAAATAAGGCAAAATATTGTCTTGAACATAAAAAAGAAATATAATTTTGTTCAAGCTGGTACTTGGACTTTCTTGCTCAATGTGTTTCCTGTGATGGGTGGATGTTGACTTTGTTGAAGACTGGCTTCTTTCACACAATTGAAGAGTATTTTGGCATCTCTATGATCTGGATATTGCCTGCTCCAATCTGTCTGCCAGATCACAGTACGGAATTTGAAACAGAATCCTAAGTTAGTATCACAGAAGATGGCAATATTACACATTCTCATATTCCAGCTTGCCTGGGAAGCTGAAATTAAATAAGGCTATGTATATTTGTACCATGCTCAAGGTTTTAAAGTATTCTTCTGTATAGAATCTACGATAGGAGATGTGACATGTCCTGTATGAACTCTTAACCAGTACCTAAGCACAAAATACCAGGATGTAAAAATATTTTTATTCAAAAATGAATTTTAAAAGTATAAATGTGTTAAAATTATGCAGTGCTGCATAAAACAAGTTAAAAGCTTGAAGATGTTTATGCTTTAGGGCATAAGTTAAACACTAAACTGCCTACGGTCAGGAATATATTTTCCCTCTGGGCAGTTGTGCATTACTAAATTTTTTTGCCTTTTCACAGAAGCATTGGCTGTTACTTATTTTTCAGAAAAATAAAATGGACCATCTGAACTATTGGTTGAAGCCAAAACAGCACTTCTGCAAATTCTGCAGCACTCGCAATTTTTGCTTTACATCAGGGGTATGACTTTCATAACAAGCAGCACAACAAAAGCAGAAATACTCTCTAACATTTGCCTGAATAGCAGATTGTGGTGACCTATATTTGTCTTCTGCAACCAATTCTCAGTGATGATCAAATTGATGGTTTAAAGGTATGGATCACTGAAAGTAACAAAACATGATGTTTCCCTTGTATTTCAGCTTTGAAATGGTTGAGAATTTGTGGCATGTAGCCACCAAAAATACATCACAATAATTTTCTGAATTTAATGACTTGTGGTTATGTAATCCCTCAAATATGCCAGTAGTAATCGTTTTAAAACTGATTGATTTTGACTCATGGCTTTTTCTCAGGTTTCTTCTGTATAAAACAGCACTTTAAAATGTTCTTCAGCTTGATCTTTATGGTATGCATTTTATTTTCATTTCCAATCACCATTTCTTTTAAACTGGCAGACACTTATTTAATATTTTACAGGATTGTTTCTTGGGCACAAGTGACATTACTGTAGTATGTTACTGCAGTGACATCCCCTAGATTTAATGCAATTCCTGACTAAGCCAAGCTACATGGCTGTGACAGAGAAAGATGACCTAACAAACATTAAAGTAGCTACCTAGTAGGAGTAACATATTTTGTCCTTTTTTCACTTTACTACTGCATCTCTCTTGTACTGTTCTTCCTGTTAAAACACTCCCAGAAAGTACCTCCACTAAAGTGTTTGGCACAGAGTCATTTTTGAATGGAAAGCTAGGAGGACTGTACAGACTCTGCCAACTCTTATTTCATGTATTCAGAAACACACAGGCTCTTAAGCAGACTCTCAGATAGTGAGGATTTGGCAATATGCAACCCAGATTTGGTCTGTAAGTAAATTCTATGCTAACGCATCTCAGATGTCTCAGATTCCCATGGGAGAACCTTCATTTTGTTCTAGTCAACTAGACTGGTTGTCTCCTGATGAACAGCTGCAATTCCAAACTGCTACCTAACTGTGAAGAGAGACAGCAATACCCACCATGCTTGACAGATCTGTAGCTAGCATCAGTCTATCTGTGGAACAGATTTTAGTATGAGTAGTCAGCAGTCTTTCGCAGAAACAAACTAATTTATCCAGTTGTAGTATAAATAGGAAGGTCCAGATAGAGAAAACATAGGCCAGGATCTTCCGCCCTGTGGAATCAGAACCATTTTTTTAATGATAATTCTGTGTTTTCACAGTTTACCCAGAGTTTCATTTATTCTTATTTTCAGCAGAACAGTTAATCTCCAGCATGACTGGGTACTGTGTACTGTGGCTCCTGGAAGAGTGCTCTGCAAGAAGATGCACTAACAGCTAGGAAATACCACATTGGGATATGGTGACTGAGGGTAAGAAGCACTGCTCATCAGTTTTTCAGGGCTAATAAGAATTGTTCTTTCTGTGATGCCATGCATATCAAAATACAGAGAAAGGGAAACCTACTATAAAAGAGTTAAATGAGACTTCAGACAAGAAGACGTTACCCCAAGAATAGACATTATTGTTCAACTGTGACAGCAGGAGAGTAATAGACCGCTGAAGCTAAAGCTGAATAAGTACATTATACATAGAAAATATTTGTCCCACGCCAAATACAAACGATGTAGCACAGGGATTATCTCTATAAGAGCCTAGAAGGGTAGGATACACACAATGTTCAGGAAAAGGTTTTTTTCCAGTTCTTGCTAGACAAAATTTTTGCATTTTTGAGCAGTTATGAGGAATAACACTCCTCACTTTTAGCTGCATTCATTTTTTATGTTCCTGTCTGTCTTTCGTATGAAACTTATCTCATATTAGCAGTACCAGCTGGTATGATGAAGCTTTCCATGTATTCCACAACTCATAAACTTTGTAGACTTGGTTACATTAAAAAAAGATCCTATTGCATGCAATAAACCCCTGCAAGTAGGATAGCATATGCTTCAGCTACAGTGGCTGCTATAAATCTATATTGTATAAGTTCTGCGTTGCAGCCCTGTTTGGGGAATGGTGGTGTTTGATAGCCAAACATAGTCTACAAATCGTGTCCTTCTGATGATCAGATGAGTGGAATATGCTCAGCAGATGTTAAAGTCTTCAAGTTAGATGGTGGATCTGGCAGCAAATTTAACTCCTGACAACTTCACTGTGAATTAGTTATTTAAAATTGAAACCTAGGCCTCTAATTCTGAAAATTACGAATCTACCAAATTAGATCTGGCATATTTTCCCAGTCTCTCTTGAACCCTTGCAAATATTCATATCATCTGATGCTGTTACAAGTCAATAACACTCCAGGAAGTGTGTTTATTTTTATTAGATTCATTTCATCCCATATGTTCCCTTGCAGCTATTTCCACCTGTTGGGAATTATAGTATACACTTTTAAATCAGACTAAATGAAATTCTTGCATAAGAATCAACCCTAGATATTTTACCCTCTGAATCTGAGCTGAACATTTGTTTAATTAAGTATAACTCTCCATGAGAAACTAGACCTTTGACTTGCTGTGAAAAGAGTCTGTTGAATCAGCTGTTTGCTAAGGAAAGCTGTCACCCACAGGAATTTCATACCACTATGGCCCAGAGTCCTTTCTTTTGTGAACTGAAAGACAGCAAGGACTGAGTCTGCTAAAACTATATTTAGGTGAAATACTACATTTTAACCAAGTAGAAATACGATGGTGTACAATGAGAGGTGAAGAAATGCAATATCCACAATTTATACTGTGAATAGAGTAATGGGAGGGGTAAAAGGTTAGGCCAGGCAAGTAGAGGTGTTGATACATATGACAAAGAGCAAAAAGTCAGTTTCAGAGGGCTCAGAAGAAAACTGAACAATGCATCATGGTGGGCAGGTGAAATAATCTGTTCGCAATGGGTTTTCTGGCAAGATAAATTAGCCTAAGAGCCCCCCTGTAGAGGAATTCCAGCACTGAAATTGGAAGTAGATTAAGCTCAGGAGAAACACTTCTGCCTCTTGTGTTTTCTGCGTTCAAGCTGGGATTGGGAGAAAGGGTTATGTCCTGTTGAAAGCATATGGATGGTTTCTCTTGTCCTTGTCCTTTTCCCTTGAGTTTTTGTGACCCTATGGGAAAGTTTCTTTTTCAGTTCAACTGTTTAACCAGCATTCTCCAAATTCACAAGTTTCTCTATACTGCTTCTATTTTGGTGCAAATTCTGAGGAAGACACCTGGAAAATAGCTTAGTACAACTTTGCTAGTTACTTGGTTTGTATTTTGGAGTGAAACATATGCATTTCAGAGAGAAGGAACTATGTAGTATCAATGTATGTGTCTTTGGTCATCAACATAGTTCTTCAAAAATTACAGATTTGTATAAATAAGTTTGAAATTTACTGATATATTTGGTTCATCTGAGGCAGAAAGCTAAGTAATTATGAAGACAACTGCATATTAGAAGACGTAAGGATAATTTCTGCGGTTTTAAATTTCCCTACACCTGGATAAGAATTCAGTAGTGTTTACATAACAGCTCTTCACAGTAAGAAATACATTACTAGAATGGAGTTCATACATATCAATATTTATTAGTAGAAGTAATAATTTTTTTAACATCATATAATGACAAGTTACGGGTTACACTTATTACCTCTTGCAGAACTCTTGCAGGCTTCTTTAAGAAAAAAATATTTAAGAATGCCATCAACAATACCTTGCACGGTAGCACCATATTGTGACAGTTTTAATATTGTGCTTCAAACTGGCTAAGTGCTTGGAAAAATGTAAATTATCATCTAATTTTTATTCCACCTGTCCTTGTCATTCTCTCATGTCTGTCAGAAATAAAAGTCACCAAACTGAAGAACCGAATTATTCGTTCTATAGGTGCGAATGAAGAAATAAAATCTGTGTTAATTTGTGCTTGTTCTAATATTGATGCATTTAATATTGATGTATGATTTGGGATACCTGTGTGCTAGAGGCAATCTTCCCATTTGCAGTCTGCAGCACCTTCATTACTAAGGTAGGATAGAAATCTGCATATTTGCCTTAGGAAAAGGCAACCAGCCCTCACCACTGCCTGAGTCCTCTTGAGAAAGGATCAGCTGGAATTTGTATGCTTGCATATGATGTTTTCAGTTCATTGTATGCACTGTTAATAGACCTTCTGTCTGACTGTAGAGACTTTTACTAAAAGTACTGGGTTATATCATCTGGCTATTACTGTAATGTGGTATTGTTTTGTTCCAAGTTATTAACCATATTATCAAAGTATCTAATATTTTGGCTAATGTTGCACACTCTAAAGTTTTTAGTGGCTACCTGTGAAGTTTCCATCGCTTAAGTGGCAGGTAGGTGTTTTGGGAGGCCTTTTGTTTTGGCTAAAGAATCTTCAAGATCTTTTACTGAATCTCAGAGCACGAGTACGAGTGGGACCCAGCAGTCAAATAGCTGCTTTCATAAAATGTTTCTGTAAGGGTGTCTGGAAAGACAGAATCTGCTTTTCTAAGGCATCTAGTCAAGGACCTTTTTGAACGCAACAAGAGATAACAAGAAAAGAAGGAAGCCGTAAGCCAGAACATACACAAACCTCACTGATAAACAATAAGGGAGACAGTGACCACAACCACACCTGGTCAGTCACATTAATTGATGAGGGTATATCAGAGTGTGAGAATGATTATTCTAGCAACGTTATCTGATCAGGGATCTTGTCAATTGGGATACAAAAGGGGAAAAAGGCAAAATCAGAAACATACAGAGACACAACCTGACAAACCAAACATTGGGATAACAACAAGAAACAAACCTCACTACTCATACTAATTGATAAGCTATCAAGAAACTACTGGTGCCACTTCCCGGAAGACAAGCCTGATCTTTGCAACTGGTAAAATTGTCAACAAGGAAAGTCCTGGACTGGGAGGGGTGTGGAAATTGATAGACCTATGCAAATCTGTGAAGGATGCACAGGGGGAAGAAAGACCAGGAAGGAACAAAGGTGGATGTAGACATGAAGGGGTATAAATGGGGCCAGTCCTCTGTAAAACAGGGCCAGTCAGTGCCCTTGTCTGGCTGCATCCTGCACCTGATCACTGCAGTTTGTCTTATTTTTTAATATAGTTTTATTAATTCTTTTTCTTATCCATCTCTTTGCATAATAAACTCTTTCCCATGTCTGTGTGTG
The DNA here is from genome assembly GCA_026283785.1 of Coracopsis vasa. NCBI lineage: Eukaryota > Metazoa > Chordata > Aves > Psittaciformes > Psittacidae > Coracopsis > Coracopsis vasa. The sequence continues at coordinate 12,859 of JANHGB010054371.1, forward strand.
CTGCAAGGACAAAGTGGCAGCTACCAGTCAGACCTGTATGTGTGTGAGTGGAATTTGGTGCCAGATACTGGAGTCAGACTGAGGGCATAGGAGCACCTGGGCTTTGGTGTCACCTATGGGAGTGAATGAAGCCTCAGTGTCAATGACTGGAGCAAGTAGGGGCCTTTAGACTGTAGCCATGTGTTGGGAACAGTGCATGTCCAAAAACCAGATACTGGAGGACTGGTGTGAGTGAGGGGATCAGCTCTGGCAGCTGAAGCATGATCACAAGACACCACCTGCATGCCAGGTGCCAGCTGCTGGGGGAACTGGGTGCCTCTATCTCCCCCATGCAGGGTGTACGTGGAGTGTGTGTGCATATTGTCTGTCAAACCTCAGTCTGGACCAGCTGGTGAGTAGTGGAGCCTTGGATTAGGGTTGGTGGAGGATCCATGCTGGCATATAGGGGACCTATGAGTGTGGGATGCTGTGGGACCACTGTGTTGACTGCTGTGTGCATGCAGCAAACACTAAGCTGTTGGATGGTACCTGTTGGATGGGTAAGGGGGTTTGGGATGTGTGCAGGGGTGTCAGACACATAGAGGGGCTGTGCCCATATATGAGGTATCCACAAAGGGGTGTGGGTGTGTGTGTGAACCTGGAGAGTGTTGTGTGTGCTCCTGTACTAGTGACCTCCTGCCTCTGCCAGCCCAAGGGAAGGGGACATGGACATGGCTGTCTGTTCTTGGGTTTTATGTGAATCCTTTATATGCAGGTGCTGTTGAAGGCAGCGCCTTGTCTGAAGCAGTCTTTGTGACCAGCTGTGTCAGTGTCCTGCTTCTGTGTCTGTGTCTCTGGGATATGTGCTCAGCTTCATATTGAACCTGCAAACAGGAAAGAGGCAGACACATTCCCCAGCCTGGGGTAAGGCCACAGGCCCCTGTGTACCTACAGCAGATGAGCAGGAGAGGTCCTTTGGTCCATCAGCTGTGATCAAGACATTCATTCTTTTCTGCTCTGGAGGTTTGGTACATGTAAGGTAGTCGATCCAGTACCTAATCGATAGCTGCTCCAGACCATTTTCGTATTTCTGCCCAAAATGCTTACCTGGGTGCAAACTTGCACATTCCTCCTCTGAACAAACCACAGAATAGTTCTTATTCTTTAACTGATGCCTTGACTACAGCAATCATCCTCACAGTCTATTCAATCCTATCATGTGTTTACCTCTTCGTTAAAGGGATGACAATGATTTTTGTTAATTACTTGAACATGCACATAAACTCATTTTTCTTTAATTACTTGCCTCTCTTTGACTGGCTGCATTGCTTGTGATTCACAGGAGTCTTGTGTCTTCTTTGCCAGAAATTCAGAATCCCCATTCTCCAAGGTCCCTTACCTAAATATCAGTTTATTTGCCTCTTGATTGGAGCATGGAACATGCCAAGTTTCTCTGTGTCTGTACAACACACAGCACAACTGAGTCCTGCTCCAGTAAGTACTCTTCTGGTGAATCGATGCAAGACAATTGCCCATTAACATTAATAACAACAAAGCCAAATAAATTCTAATGCTGTTTTGTGTTTTCTTTTGGTAAAGCAACTTTTATCTATTCCAGATTTATCTCCACACATAGGATCCTGTAAAAATAATATTTAAACATATTGTAAAAATTCAAACACAAAATAAATGATGAATCACACTGGTATACTGCCACTTCTCCTGATAATTTTTAAAATAACAGGAGCATTAAAGTTATTGCATTGTAATTTATTCTTTAATTTTCATACATTTTTCATATTAAAAAAAAAATCCTCTTGTGACAAGCACACTGAAATAATTTTAGATGTTTCCCATTTCTCTTACATAAGAATTAAACATTGTATTTTCTATAATTAATTTGGATAGTTTACCACAGATAATCTTAACCAATAAAACATTAAAAGCAATGTGTTTGTTGGGATACAAAACTGGCAAAAGAAGAGTAATGATTATTTTTAATTATTTTGTTTTTTTTTAATCTACAGAAAGCAGCAATCTACAATCTGTTCTTAAAAATGGAAAGCATTTAATTCCCCAAGATGTTGTCAAAGGCTTTTGCTGAACTCTAGTCACTTCTCTTTCACATTTTGAAGTTTTAATCCATTATAGTCAGACCACAGAAATAGACATCATTTTTTCTTCTCTTCAATATAATTGCATATTTTCAGTAGAAAATTTAATCCTCTTTATTATCATACTTACCATTTAATTTAATGGATATGAGAATTATTAGTTCTGTTATTATTATTACTGTGTTACAGTAGCTCTCAAAAGTCCTATTTCAGATGGAATCATAGAATCATAGAATGGTTTGGGTTGGAAAGGACCTTAAGATCATCTAGTTCCAACCCCTTGCCATGGGCAGGGACACTTTCTACTAGATATTATGTTAATATTATTTTAAGATTTTTAAATCTTATTATTGTAAGATTTTAAAATCATATGTGAAGATGTTAATGTCCACAAATGTTTACAGTCTAAAGCAACAACCAAGCATTTGATACAATTGGATACATGAAGTAGAAAATCACTGCATTTATCATATGAAGTTTTAGTATGAGGTCCATTCTGGTATACCCACGACCATTCAGCTTGAGATGGCTGGCTCAAGATTCCTCAGGAAAGCACAGGAGATGATTGAATCAGGAATACCATCACCTTTTTACAAATAGGAGAAGTCAAATATTTTATATCACATTTGGTGTGAAAAATGGGTTACATTCAACAGTGCAAGTTCACAGTAAACTTTGGATGTAACCCCTGTAATAAGAAATTAGGATGATTGTATTAATACAAATAAATCAAAACCTTCCACTAAAACATCCATCAAAAAAAGCTGAGAGAAGTTTCAACTACCTTTATAGTGTAAAAATATTATTTTCTATACATCATTGAACTTCCTAGAAAAAAAAAAAAATTACATATTACATTATATAATGGTATAACAAATATTTTTACCATTGCTGGGTTGAACTTGTAGATGAATATGTGCATGTTTTGGATAACCATGTACTATTCTAGAATAAAAATTAAACTGCTAAAGTTTTTGCAACTGCTAAGATTTTTACAAGTCTTTTGTCCTTACCTGAACCTTACCTAATTTTTCGTTAGATGTGCTTGAAGTGGATTTGCATAAAATTCAGGAACTTGCTACTTGTAACAGTTTATTAGAAATACTCTATATAACTACTGATTTTTAATGCAAACCTGTAATAACTTTTCCTGTGAGTATCAAACCCCAGCAATTCTTGCTGTATGATGGAGGAGGAGGTGCAGAGATAAGGACATGGCACAACACCCAGCTGGAAAGCAGCTTGGCCTAAAAGGACCTGAAGGTCTTGGTGGGCACTGGAACATGAGCCAGCAATCTGTCCTTGTTGCAAAGAAGGTGAATGGTATCCTGGGCTGCACTAGATGAAGTATTGCCAGCAGCTTGGGGGAGGGTGATACTCCCCCTTTACTTAGCACTGGTGAGGCCACACCAGGAGTGTTTTGTCCAGTTCTGGGCTCCCCAGTACAAGAGATGCATGGTCATACAGGAGAGAGTCCAGCAAAGGACCATGGAAATGATGAAGGGGCTGGAGCATCTCTCCTGTGAGGAAAGGCTGAGATAGCTGGGAATGTACAGCCTAGAGAAGAGAAGGCTCAGGGGCATCTCGTCAACATGCATAGATTCCTGAAGAGAGGGTGCAGTGGAGGTGGAACCAGGGTCTTTTCAGTGGTGCCCAGTGACAGGAACAGAGGCAACAGGAACAACTGAAACACTAGAAGTTCCCTTTGAACATCAGGAAACACCTTTTCACTGTTGGGGTGATTGAACACTGGCAGAGGTTGCTCAGGGAGGTGGTGGATTTTTCATCTTTGGAGATATTAAAAAGCTGTCTGGACATAGGCCTGGGCAAGCGGCTATAGGAGGCCGTGCTTGAGCAGGGATTTGGACCAGATGATCTCCAGAGGTCCATTACTTTACATTCTGTGATTCTGTGGTGCTTGTGGTGAGGAATAAAGGTGTTGGTTTGTTTGTTTATTGTTGTTTTTTTTGTTCGTTTTTGGTTGGTTTGGTTTGGTTTGGTTTGGTTTTTATTTTGCATTTATTTTGATTTGGTTTCTATAGAAATTCATTCACTGAAAAAATATCAAATGTGCTTTCAGGCTTCCCAACATCTATTTATTTGCTAAAACTGGAAAGTTTCTCCCTATTGTAAATTTGTATGATACTAATGAGGTTTTGAATTTGAAGCACCTACACATCTATTTGACCTTAAACATGGAGTTAAGCATTTGCTGAATAGTGATGAGCATACACTTAAAGTTAAGGACATATGTAATTGCTTTGCCATACAAAACAAAAACCAAACTGGAACAAACCACTGTATTACACTGTCTCTTGTTAGGGGCATCATTCTGCAGTTTCTCTTGTGGAATGTGCCTGCAACTCATTTATGTCACTATTTTCAAATACGTAAAAAAAAAAAGGACTGTCAAATATTCTTTATGTTTCCCTTTTTTGTTTTTGTATATACATTTCAGTTCACTTCTGCATTTGGTTTCATTACAAAGTTCATTATACATATACACACTGTGCTATGCAGAGCTTCGCAGAAACCTGGAGAAAGGACTGCAATTGATTAATTATTTAGACAGTATTTTTTCAAGAAAGTATATTATATTGACAGATTGACAATCTGTGTTGATTGTCAGTTGATTTTAAGGTGGTGATGAAAAGCTGAAGTCTGACTGCCCAAGAGAAACTGTCACACTTTATTTTTGATATCTCAAGAATGATGCTTAATTTCCTTTGCTCTAAGGAAACCCGCATGTTAAAACTCTTAAAAATACACTGTCAAACACTTCTCTATGTGTGAGGCAGGAGAGCTGAATAAAAATGGACTACAGAAAGCAAAGGATGAGCTTCCTTTCAACAGCCTGCGAGTTCTTTTACTGCTGCATTTATTTAACAGAAGTACAATTATCATTCTGCTCTTGGACCATCCTACGGAAATTTAAAAATAAATATGAATAGACATATTATTTGAAAGAATATAATGAAAAGCTGACAGGGATTTTTAAAAATATTTTATTCATTGGTATATTTGTGGCATTGTACTATGCTTTGACCATGAACAGCAAGAATTCATCTTTACAATTTTCAGATTAATATTAACCGAAACAAATCAGAAATGAGGACATTTCCACAAAGAAAGGCCATTACATCCCTCACTGGCTCTCTAGCTAGGTCATGTATGTAACTTACACTCTTTGGAGCCCTCTTTCCATCTCCTGGGTGTTTCATTTTAAGTAAGATAGAGAATTAGGTACTTGGTAACTGTCAAAGGTCAAAGATAAATATGCAGAGCAGCAGAACATTGTGCAAATATCTAACTGTGCAATCACTGTAGATTTAAAAATAGATTTTCTGTGTCTCTCAGCTGCCTAGTTACATGAAAGTAGTTAAGACAGCAAAGAAAAACAGTTGACACTGACAATCCACTCATACAGCTTGAGCTACTGCACATAAAGAAGTACTTCTCCAGTAAAGCAAACACAAGCATCTGAACATCTAGTAAAGAGACTGTAGAGCTATCAAATAAGCTTGGATTCTTTTTTACCTTTGTAAGACATTAGTAAGCAATTCAAACACATACTGAAGTATTGGCACACACATTTTTCTACTTAAAAATTGATCCGTTAGTTTAACAGCACAGTGCATGCAATGGTGTGGTCAAGTTTGTGGATATATGACATAAGCCAGAATGCCCTATTTGAAAAAGTCCTGATTAGTATGCAGCTAATCCTGTTTCAAAATGTTATATTTGTTTCCTAGTACTGGAAAACCACACTTCTTCAAATCTACCTTGCAGAACCAAGGTTATTAAAACACTCCTAATCTTCCATTTAGTACTCCTCCTTATGGAAAATTTCCATAACAATGTATAACACCAGGCATTTCATACGGATTATAAAACTGATTATAACATTTTGGAAATTCACAGAAAAAAAAAAATTCACTCTTCTGAGTACACAGCAAAATAATTCAAATTTTATTGCCTCTGTGGAGCACATGTTATTTATAAACCAAAGACAAATTTTCCTATGGAGAAATTAAGAAAATATCAGGCATTATCATGATTTCCTAAATAAAAGATGAGATATATTGAATACAAAATGTGAAAGACACAAAATCCAGTCTTATATGTGATTTCACAATATATTAGTCTTTAATCATATTTCAGAATGCTTTGGGTTTCTTTAGGGTGTGATGGGGAGGAGAATCAGGAAAAGGTAAAACACATGGGTTGAGATAAGTACAGTTTAATAGCTGAAAGAATATAATATGTAATAATAATCATAGAATCATAGAATCATAGAATAGTTAGGGTTGGAAAGGACCTTAAGATCATCAAGTTCCAACTCCCCTGCCATGGGCAGGGAC
>JANHGB010054373.1:0-11177 GCA_026283785.1 Coracopsis vasa
AGGAAGGTAAACACACGTGGCCAGGAGCTGGCCTCCCTTCACACGCACAGGCACCAGTCGAGAGTGACGCACCGCCGAGAGGCCGAAACCAGCCCGGGGTCTGCGGGCGCAGGCGGCATCGCAGGCAGCGGCGGCAGCAGCAGGGCCGAGTGCTGCCCCATCACCCACCTTCCCATCGCGGCACCGAGCGCGGCCCGGCGGCCCCAAGAGAACGGAGAGAACGGTGCGGTGCTGGAGACGCAAGGCAAGGGACGGTCCCAGGGCCTCCATGTTGCTGAAGCCGGCAGAGCTCTGCTGTATGAGGGACCGGGACAAAATCCCTCCTAGTTGCGGAGTACCACATTCCCCTCAGAAGCGGGGCTTTTAAACCCCTTCCGGCGCCGGGAGTGGCCACCTCCCGAGCGCAGCTGCGTGGCCTGGCCTGGCCGGGCTGGGCAGGGCAGCGGAGCGCCGTTGGTGCAGCGGCCTCCGCACAGACCCGGGGCTGTTTCCGGCGGTGCGGAGAGGGCAGCTCGGCTCCGGGGGGCAGCGCGGCACGTCCAGGTGCTCGGGGCAGCTGCTCGGCGGGTGTGTGTTGCTTCGCCACGGGCCTACGCGCGAATCAAACACTAACCTCAGGTGTGTTGTTTATAGGAAATCAACGGGTTCTGACGCACGGAAAACGATGAAATTTGGTTGCCTTTCCTTCCGACAACCCTATGCGGGCTTAGTTTTAAACAAAGTCAAAACAGTGGAGACTCGTTGGCGTCCTTTGCTAGCAAAGTACAAGGGCTGCACCATTGCTATTCATATAGCTGTTAAAGACTGGGAAGATGAAACATGGAGAGCAATTCTTTTGAATAAGTTTGGTATGACACCGCAACAAGTGCAAGACTTGTTGAATAAAGGGGAAAAGTTTGGCAGAGGAGTTATCGCAGGTAAGCAACTTGCAGTATTGCTTGGATGGTGTTTTCCAAGCAAGCTTTCAATCTGTTAACATTCAGTCAAATAAAATACACACGGGCTTTACACAGCTGTGCTTGTTAAAACGTGCCTTTAACGCTTACTGTGAGAGAGTGGCACCTGTGTTGTGACTGGGGAGCTATTTCAATTCCCTATGACTGTCAGCTGAGGTCAGTGACGAAAGTTGTGAATAGAATATTCTTTTCCATTGTGTTGGAAATGTGAAGTATGTTTGATCTCTGGGATTAAGAATTTTAGTCAGGCCTCAGTTTTTAACAGGCATTCAGTCAACTAAAAATTTAGGCTACAACTCTAAAGTGTATGCAAGAAATAAAATTGGTTTCTGCTAACTCATCAGGCAGTAAGATAGTATAATATGGGTTGTGTATTAGCTTGTTTCGTGATAGTTAATGTCAGTTTCACACTTTTTCCATTTTGAGCTTAGATACTCTTGCTGAAACCATTTTACAGCACTGTTACTCAAGTGAAGTCACCATGTTGCAGTGATTTCATGTCATGTTAGAGTATTACATAAATAAATTTCAGTTCTACAAATGTGCCATTGCTCTTGTTATTTGAGCAGTGAAGTTTGCTTGTTAACAAAAGTTAGGATGGAGTGGTGGGTTTTTGCTTATAATGTGTTGAAATACAGCATATGTTGCTGTACTGTATGCTTACAAAGCATTTATCCAGCACTCATTTTCCACCCTTCTTGTAGGTATCTTTTGTTACACCATCTACCTTCAACATCTGTCTTCACCATCTCAACATTTTCAGCTATTCCTGCACAACAAATTACTACCACATACACTGAAAAATTGTTTCTGTTCTAGTGCTGAAAATTGTTAACTACAACATAATGTGCAATTTGTAACCTTGACATAAATTGCATGCTAAATTGCGGAGTAGGCATCAAAGCTTCTTTGATCTTATTTTAACCATTAAGCAATATAGAAATTCCCTTTCATGACATTAAAAGGGTTTCAGAGAGCAGGAATTTCCATATAGTTTAATGATTTTAAAATGTTAATGGTGTCCTGGTAGGAGCAGAGTTTTAGTTTTAATGAAGCTGTTTCAAGGCCAAATGTAGCTCAGGAGTTTTGAAAGCAGCTGGGACTTCCTTAGATATGAGTGTCTAAGAGAGTTCTGTATCACTGAGATGTGACTCTTGTAACTCCACACTTCAACTGTAATTCACCAACCTAAGTTCAGTCACACAAGCCACCTTCTGCAGTGGATGACAGTAGTTTGAGATGTGTATGCTTCACGGTGTAGTCTGGTAACAAATGAGGTGGTTTCTGTGTCCTCTGGGAGGTTTACTTTTGGAAAAGTTTTCTCCAGGAGATCAACCAACCAACTAATTTTGTATTTTAATTTTATAACACAGGATTAATTGACATTGGAGAGACATTGCTATGTCCAGAAAACTTGCCTCCTGAAGAGATTCTGGAGCTGGAAAAGAAAGCTGTCCTCAGTAATCTAGAACAGAAATACTTGACTGTTGTTTCAAATGCAAGATGGCTTCTGGAACCAATTCGTGCTAGAGGGGGACAAGGTGTGTGGCAGGTGGACATCCCTGAGGAACTGATCCCTCCAGAAGCATAGGTGTTGCCCCTCACTATTACTTTTCCTGCCTAAATGCAGACTTAGAATCATAGAATGGTTTGGGTTGGAAAGGACTTTGAAGATCCTCTAGTTCCAACCCCCTAGGCAGAGGCACTTTCCACTAGACCAGGTAACTTGTAATTCACAAGTCAGCATCTTGAATACCAATGAGTTTAGGAATCAAAACTGATTGAAATAGCAAATACATTTGAAGAACTGCCCTTTTGAGGCAGAATAAACAAGATGTAATTTTTATGACCATCACCAGAAATCGATGGTTCACAAGATTTTTACTATAGTAAGTAACTGCCATTTTTTAAAAATAGTTGATGTATTTTGTGTCAATTTAAAATGTAAATACAACCATATTATATATGTATCTCTATATATGAGGAAGAGTTTGTAAGACCCTCCAGAAGAATAGTGCTTGAAAGCAGGCTGCCTTTGTTAATACAACATCTGTCTGACAGCCCACTCCTAACCTTACCTTAAGGACCAGATTTTCCTTATTCACAGGTTAGGAACATTATGTATGACAGGAGGAAGCAGCCTGCAAACTCTGTGACCTGACAACCTTTGTAGGAGGCTCTTCATTAGAAGGTGCCTGTACAAAATTACATGAAGCTATTATTTCTTTCTCTCATTTAAGATGGAAAACACTAGTAAGCTTTTGACTAACCTAATACTGTAGAGACAAACAAATAGAAGTCACTAATTTGGGCACTTGAGTTTTTCAAAATTTACAGTCTTTTTGACTTTCTGGATCAAGGCCAAAGGTCAGGCATAGGTATAAGGACAGGACAACTGGGAGAGGCTTTATATTCAGATACACGTAGGAGACTCCATTCCCTTGAACTATGCAGCTTCTGAAGAGCTGTGGGAGGTACCTGGCTTGTCCCGGGTTAGGGCCCAAAGCCATTGCCACAAGTGCAAGTCAGGCCATGGTGCTATGGTGGAGTTTGTCCCTGAGGTGGCCTTGGCACAGACAGAGCAGCAGCTACCCCTGGGTGATAAGCAGTTGTACTGGGCATCACTTATATATTTTTTTTCCTCTCTGTTATTTCCCTTTTCATTATAATTATTACAATGTCTTACTTTATTTCAATTATTAAACTCTTATTTCAACACATGGATTTCACTTTTTCCCAGTTCTCTTTATCCTACCAGGGACTAGGATGGTGCAGTGTCTGAATGAGCAGCTACATGGTACTTAGCTGCAGACTGGCATTAAACCACAAAAGCAACTTTCACACATGCAGAAAGGTCCATACACTCTTTGCTGTCATCTCATTGCCATGCAGACACTAAGGAAACTCTATCCATGGTATTTACGGTACCTAAACTGTGGGCTCGCCTAAACACAAATTGCAGCTGCAAGGATGTGGGAATATCAGTCATCTGCTTTTATAAGATACTGCAGTGTAGGTTCCAGAGACTTTCTTTAAAGCATGGTCAAGTCCAAAACAATCAGTCAAAGGCTGTCTTTCTTGAAAGAAGAAAAATGCTATACCAACACCAACAAGTTCCTATCTTGAAAAGTTTAATCACTGACTCCAACACAAAGTTGGTAATGAAGAGCAAGCCATGATATTTATACCAGCTAACCAACATCTGTAAAATCTACAACTAATGTTTCTGGCATAGACTGCACACACAATGCAAGAGAGGACAGCTTATTAACAAGCAGTCTAATGGGAGAATGGTGTAGGCACTGCTCAACAAGAATTAAAACATGAAACTGGAAAAGCAACAAAAGCAGCATTTAACTCCAAGCCAGTGCGAAAGTTGAAATACATGAAAATTCACATAGCTAACTTCAAACCATCATGGAAGCTTCTGTACATTCTACTTCCTCCCAGAAAAAGCTTTCCAGTTTTGCCTGAGAAATGTAACACTCCTGTGCCTCTCTGGTTAAGACAATGATTGTGTCTGAACAGAAGTAGTAAAGAGGTACTGTACTATGGCATACCCAAAGCATTCAAAACAGACATGGAAATCAAGTGTATATTTAGGACCTAAAAGACACGTCGAATAGCATAGGCATTTCATACAGGGTTTTAAAAAAATACTTTTAGATAATACTTATACTGTACACAACAAGACTTTTAAACAATATATTACACTGCTAAAATGTTCATATAAATACTATACAGGCAAGTGTGCAACCAGTCCATCAGGAAGGTGCACAGATGATACCACCACATATCTCTGGAAAAACTCAAGATTATCTTCAGGGTCTCTGGTTCTGTAATTCAAGTGCTGATTCAGCAATACCTATTTTAAAGTAATCGGGACAAGGCATGAGATGAAATAAATTTGTTTGCTGATTCCCAGTGCAAGTTCACCGTGCTTCCATCATCTTAATCTGGCATATCGATGTTTAACTTGGGAGGTGGAATGACATATTTCCCGGGACTTTGTGTGATGACCACCCCAGTCTTTTTTCGAAACATGGGTGCAATTTTTGGTGGTTCAGGCAATGGTGTTTCTTCTGTTTCCTCATTATCTTCATGATGAAGATCATAAGAAATATTTCCATATTCTCGTAAGAATGGGAAAATTTCGAGCAGGAACTGGCAGAAGTCTTTGCGAATTCCAAACCACCCTAAATAAATGAATAAATAAATAAAATTGTTTCACACTGCGGAACAGAATAAGTGGACAGTCTATGCAATCTTGTTTCAGTTCTCTTTACTATTTGCATAAGCAATATAAAATTTGTTAGTGCTGCTTATCAGTGTGTTACTTATAACAGTTCAGATCACACACACACAGGTAGACATGCAGAATGGATATATACATTTGCATGCCTCTGCATGTCTGTGCACGCATGTCTCTGTATGTGCATCTATATGGATAAATTACAGCAAGAATCCATTTCATTTCAACTGTTAAACAGTGTCAGGTCACATCAGTACACAGACAAAGAACACAAAAGACTTGGCATCTCGACCAAAGCAATCGGTGCCACATAGGAAGACATCCATGCCAACTTGATACACATAGGTTATAGGCAGACACAGTAGTAAATATATGTATTTGGTATTCCACAAATATTTTTGTTGTTAGCCAACTATAATGGGATGCCAGGAGTATTACATACATCCTTGGCATTACCCATGCTAGATTATAAACCAGTACACATTCTGTGTTTGTTATGGATTTTGCTATATGCAAAAACTTGGAAAGAGTATCTAAGTAAGTGGTACTTGTAGTTCAGCAGGCGGCACTCCTCTAGTAACCAATACCAAAGGTCAGTGCTAGAAGGGACAGCCTCCCCAAGTCAGATCTTTCACACTGAACAAAAAGCATTTGCCAGGGAAGACAGCGCATAACCCATCTTTTTGTACAGATTATTCTTCATGGCCAACTGATGTATTTCATTTAGCACTTTAAAGGTGGATTTTCATGCAAGTCTTCTGAGGCCCACTTGAGGTGAATAGTCTTATTAAAAAAATTGCGTTAAGTATGTATGAACCCTATATAAATGATATGTGGCTCTCCAAAAGACCAATCTGGCCATAAATTATTGAGGGTATGCATTAAGGGAAACAAAAAAAAAAAAAAAAAAAAAAAAAGCACCAGTGACAGTTTTCCATACAATATAAGCAATATAAAAACTAAAATAAAAAATAAAACAATATAAAAGTAAACTAAATGTATGGAGATAAGATTAGTCATGACCAAAGAAATTCTCAATATACTTCACAATCAGACCAAAACTGTAGTAAGTTTATGTAATATCACAGCTGGTTCCTTTCAACTCTTAAAATCCTAACAAATTTTACTCCCTTGTCAACAAGGAATATGAACTGCAACGTGGATGAGGAAAGTTGGTCTGAAGAGCATCTGCACTGGTTCAGTAACATTAGATGGCTGAAAGTGCAAACACTTCTTTCAGCGGTGCGAGCTGTGATGGGAATAAAAGCCTATAAATCTACACTGGCCACTCAGGCAACTGAAGTTACAACTGAGCAGCATAGAGCATTGTTTGGCCAAAGAGGGAAGAAAGTATTAGTTCAGGATACTAGGCCAAATGCTAATTAAAAATGGTAGGTGCTACACTATTTTTCAGAACCCAGAGCAGAGAGATCCAGTCATGTCCCTTGAGACTGAAATCCATGGAAATAAGAAAGAATAAAAGGCTGAGTTATAATTAAAATCCCACTGAGACTTCAGGTTGAATCTGAGCACAAGTTGTGCTTACAGGAATCAGGAAAACAAAAGCAAGAGGCACTATAAATACTGAAAACTTTTTACAATCATCTGGAAACAACAGATACAGTTCTTTCATGAGAGAATATACATAAAAAACCCCTTTATGATAACAAAAATCTTAATAAAATTAAGCCTTGAGTTTCAATCTGTTTCCGTGATTTTTAAATACTTACAGTGATTTCCTCCTTTTTGTCCAAATGTTGTTGCCATTAAAGTTATCAGCGAAAGCCACAGAGGAACAAATATGGGTATAAAAGAAAAAGAATTGTGCCCATCCAGTCTGTGTACTAGTAAGATCTAAACGACAAAGAAATTATACAATGTCAGTTTAACTGCAATACCCACTTTCAAGCTTCTTAAAACATACACTGATCTTTAATCTTTAACTTCACACATCTGTGGAAAAAAAATGGCCTCCATAAAACCATGTAGTTACACTTCCACTCTGATGCATATTCTGCTCAAAAAACTTGGAAGAAACATAGAATTCTGTGTTTTCTTTCACATTTGCTGTTAATATTTTGTTCCAAAACTGAAAGCACTATTCTCATTTTAGTTACTTCAAGAGAGGCAGAGCAACATTACCACTCATTCTAAAAAGAACAAGATGCAAACTCATTATGCTCTTTCCTACCTCAAATGTGAGCAGGGGCACTACAATTGTCATCCAGCTGACAGCCATGGTTATGTGTGTTCTCCTTTGCTCAGCGATCACATCCATAGAGCGCAAGAATAAAACAGACCATACGATGTAATAGAGCACTACCAGACATAGAAAGGACATCAAGATCCATAGTGGAACACAAACAACCTGAAAGAAAAAGAAATCAACTGCTTTTCCCCCTGAAAGCAACATATTAGATTTGTTTTAGGTGTGGGATTTTTTTAAATAAAGCAAGTCTACATATTAAGTGTAAACAAGAAATAGAAATTTAAGTGTAATGCTCTTTAAATAATATAGTCTGTCAACAGAAAAACTTCACAAATCATGTACACTGCTATGAGCCACATTGCTCTCTGGGATTCCTCAGCTTTGTAAACCCCATCAAGCTGAAACAATTTAAAATTGAGTTAATGTAGTTCAACTTTAACAAGACTTCTGTGATTTGCCATGGACTCATATTAAATCACAGTACTCGAAAATTATTTTACCAAGTATTCTCTACACTTACTTGAAACAGTTTCTAAATTAGATCCTTTCCCTAGTTTTTCTGGAAAATAAAAAGAACAGTCACAAACATGCCAGTTACCAGTTCTGTGGTAGTTTACAAAAACGTAGGCACAGGAACAGCACTTCTGTATTCTAAAGGTACTTGGGACATAAGAGCTCAGATGTTTTGACAGTGACCACTTGCAGAGTTAGTGGATTTATAGGCATGGTGACAGAGCAAATAAAACTAGTTATTTATCACACCATATTTACCAGCACATTCTCTAACCCACCAATCATTTTAATCACTATTTTAGTGTTCCCACTGGAAACTTTTGGTTAGGATTTCTCTTTAAACAACTGATCAGCGATTAATTGCAGTTAATGGCATGTCACTCTCCCTCAAAGGATGAAATACTCCAGGAACAGCCTCTGTTCCTCATGACCACTGAATAAGATGCCAAACATTCAGTGAAGGATTGTTAGGCCAGCAAGAATGTGATCATGGACCATGATCATACATTATCTGTTCCCTACAGTAAGTATCTTCATGAAATTCAGCATTTAAACAAGGATAAGAAGAAAACACTTGTTACATACAAGCCATGGCCATCTGATGATCTCATCTAGTCTCAGTGCAATGAATATGAACTGTAGAATATTGACTGAACACAAGATTTCCAGCTAGAAAAAGAAAATACATTAGTTAACCTTTAGCATGATAAAGCCATTTCCAAGATAACAAAGAATCTAAGGATTTTTTCTCACTTCATGTTTATCACTGTAATATGGAACATGCATTTGCATTAGATATTACTAAGCATCACTAAATCTGGGAGGCTGTGACTGCAATAGAGTAAATGTAGAGGCAGATGTCTCCTGAGGTAAAACCTTCCTGGTATTTAAAAATCCTTGGGAGTAGCTAAGCTTACAATTTAATGAATTTATTACGCCTTAAATAATTGGTAGCTTATTGACTATAAAAATAGTGTAACACATGAAGGAAAGCTTTTTCTGAGCCCACCATGATCTATAGTTAATACACCACTATGTACTTACTGGTCACCTAATCAGAGTAGGAACAAGCAGACAATATATATCAGATTAAATAATCATGAAAATAGTAATAGATTAATCACTGATTACTCCAACCAAGAATTAATATCCTGGATTAAAGACAGGCCCCTCTTATGTTTCTAGCAAATGAAAGGGAAGTAATGAGATCTTCCCAGAGTCAAAAAGAAAAAGCTGACAAAACAGTAAAAGAAAAAAAAAAAAAAAGTTGACAGTTCAACTGCATAACTTATTTTCTCTGAGACAGCTGCTGCCTTTTAGGGGTGAGTGGATTCCATTTATTAATGCCAGTACTTAGCAGCTGTGCAGTTATCTGTAAATCAGTGGGTAATCGAGCATCAGCCAGGAGAAAGCAAGCACTTCTACACAAATTTTACTTTTAGGAATAATTAACTGAATAGAGCTCTGCTGTATGAAATTCTATTTGCAGTATTTTTACATGAACAATTTAAGGTATCAGTTTACCAGCCATCCTAACAATCACCTACCAAAAATGTTTGTCTCTCTAGAGATACTCGGTTTATGCTAATGTTACAGAAGCATTGTCTTGAAATTAAAAAAATAGTAACAATAAAAAGAAAAAAATTTGAGGAGTTTGAGGGCATAGCAAAAAGAAAAAAAATCCTTTAAAAGTATCAATTTAATAAGAATTCTAAATTTATTATGAAACGCCACAACGGTGAGAAGATCTTAGAATCCTTGTGAAGTTCTCCCAAAACCAAAAGGAGTGAGTTGGAGGAGAAAAAAGACAGACACAGAAAACAAAACCCAACTGCTTTATGCCTACTATTTGTATTCCCAAATTAAAGATTAAGCACACAGACTGGGACAGTAAGAAATTTTCAACCCTGATTCTGCCCAGGGACAGTGCTTACAATCAGTGGAATTTTCTTCAGTGATTTCCATTTAAGCGTCTAGTAAGAGTTCATATTGCATGACTATGAGTTCTTCTAACACACAATAATAAAAAGAAGGTGGTAGTGGTAGTTGAGAAAAAAAAAAAAAAAAACAAGAAAAAACAAGCTAGAAGAGATGAGAAAAACAGTGTTACCGATCCTCACTTTTCACTCATGTTCGCAGATCAGTGCAAACAATTAATTCAACTGATGCAGTCATCCATCTCATGCTTTACTAAGAGATGAACTGCTACAAAATTGATACAGTCTTGTATTGCCACAAATTCTACACATAAAAGGCCAGATTGGATGGGGCTTTGAACAACCTGCTCTAGTGGAAGGTGTCCCTGCTCATGGCAGGGGATTGGAACTGGGTGAGCTTTAAGGTCCCTTCCAAGGCAAACCAGCCTATGACTCTACAGCAACAAACAAAGCATTACCTCCAGAGACCTGTCATGTCGGAATCCCCACACACAAGCTGCAACTGACACTGGAGATACAAAGAATAATGGCATGAAGACCAGAAGCCAGAAATGGGTTCCTCTTTCGATCCGATCACACACCAGAACTTCAAACATCAGCAGTAGCAGATGGATGCCAACTGCAATTAACATTGCTTTGAACTCCACACAGGTTTCTCCTTCTGCTCTGAAGAGAGGATAACAAAGCATTCAGTTTACTTGTCAGTAAGAAAGCACACGATCCTGCAAACATCCCAAGACACTCATTTACAATTGTTACATTTCAGATATTAATACTTGTTTTTAATAAACGTACACATTATGCCCAAACAGCTGCTATTAAACTAAACTCCTGATGACCCAACAGGATTTCTTGCTCATAAAGCTGCACAGGTAAAGGATTTTCCTCAAAGGAGACAGTGGGATTTTTTTACAACTTCAAAATCTTTTAAGTATTCCATAGATGTGCAGAAAAAACAGGATTTCTTTGCTACTATGTATGTAAACACTCAGACGTCATGAAGGCTGTTGGGCAATAAATTTAGTGTAAAATTATCCATCTGGTTCCTGCACCAGCTTTCATCGAGTCAGCATCTTTCCCCAGAATTTCCTTCAAGAAAATCAGCATACTGCAACAGAACATTATCCGTTACTAAAAAGTAAAATAACACACACAGAGGAACCACACTTTTTTCCTACACAAGCAGAAGGGGTTAACAAGACCTGAACCACACAAGATAGTATATCAGAATAGGATCCATGCACAAAGTTTTTCATTTAATATTCACTGTAGATAGAAAAGAGGACTGAATTTATTGCACTTAAGGTAGT
>JANHGB010054379.1:0-16512 GCA_026283785.1 Coracopsis vasa
CTCCTGCTGCACTTCCTTCTAGTTGGGATGTAACACTCCTGAGCTTGTAGTAGGTGATCCTTGAATATCAACCAACAGTCTTGGGCCCTTCTGCCCTCTAGGGCTATAGCCCATGGAACCTTACTAAGCAGGTTCCTGAAGAGGCCAAAGTCTGCTCTCTAAACGCACGCCCCCAGAGAAACTCGTATCTATGAGAAGATTTAAGAGCTTTGTCATGCCTCACTGAGTGGAAGAAAACTCCTATTACAATCAAAGCCAGGGGTATGGATGCCACAACTCAAAGGTCAGGCAGCCAAAATTTTCCTTCTGTTAAGCAAGAGGACTGCCCAAGAACAAATGAACAGAGATCCCATTTCTAGCCTTGGTTTGAAATAAACAAACATTACTAAATGAAGTGGATTGCTAAATTAGTAACACAATTTCTTTTACCCCAATTTAGATGAATCCAGATACAGGAAGTCAAAACAAATACTAAACTCCTTCCCACAGAGGCTCAGCTCAACCACTGAGTACTGGACAACAGCACGTTACATGGTCACTAGCTGAATACCATATACTTTAAGAGCTTTACAGGGGCCACTGAGACATCAGCTTTCCAGCTTTCTGTTCAACAAAAGTTTCCATGCAACAAAGAGTTTGCCAGGTATTTTGACCTTATTTTAGATGCAAAGATCATAATACCCCTGTACTCTGTAAAACTGGTCTTTGTAATTTCATAGTATACCTGATTCAGACTGATCATAGCCAAAGAAACTCAACAGCTTCAGAAGTAGTTTCTCCTCAATTTGAACGGTGAACTTTCTAGCAGTGATCATCAGGTGCTATGAGGAAAAACAGGTCTCAGTTTACAATATTAACACTGCATGTAAGCCACTAAATAGGACAGTATGTTCTACTTCAACAGAGTATTTTCACTGGAATGGATCTGTAGTAAAATTCCCACCTATAAAATATCTTCGGCAGATTTCTTCACTTAAAGTTACCTACGACTACTGACAATTATTTCCATTTCTTGGAAGGTATTGCTCTTCATTGCCTAATACTAACACTTCAGAATTTGACGCTTTGCTGTTTTCCAACACTGAAATCAGCTGTTTTCAAAACAGTGTCAAAATACACTGGGGAAGATTCCAAGTGAGAAAATAGGTCTTGATAAGCAATTCTGGTTTGCTCTCACAATGCATACCACAGCTGGTGGATATATTTCCAAACAGCTATAGTATACAGAATAGGGTTTATACTGCATCATAACAGCTTATTAAAGAGAAGTAATAACCTTGTACACAACTCATGAAAACCATACACAGATATTCTGGCTCTCTATGGTACCTATCAGTTCTGAGGGCAGAACAACTGGCTTGACAGGTAAAGTCACAGACATGAACTAAACAGGGATCTGACCTAATCTGTTTTATTTTTAAATATATTTATTATCTTGTTCATCACTGTACTGTAGCTTTAAACTCTATGACCATAAGAAGGTGGATATAGCCTCCTTTAAGCCTCAGTATTAACTAAACAAAGCATATTTCTCACGTTATTGGAGTACTAGTAAAAAATCAGGAACAGGAAAGTTCATTTAAACAGATCAACATCCTTATGGCACCATCAAAGGATGGTGGTTTGTTTACCTTGTATATATCAGTCAGTGCGTTTTTACTGGGAAATTTCATTGCATTCACTTGCACAGCAGGACCAGTCTCCACGGATTCATTTTCACTTGTCTTAGGGGTCAGAAAGAGCATGAAAGGCCGTGTGGTGCCAATAAGCTGGTTGTCCACCTACAGAAATAAGAGAATCTGAATAAATGACGATAAACAACAAGAGTGATCTTCCTTAACCAAGGACTCAAAAGCTTTCAGAAATACCTAATCCCTGAGCCAGGGAGGTACTGAATATACTTGGTTTGGTTACTGACCAACACTGAGCCTATACCAAAGAAATATTGAGAAATGCCCTCCATTTAAAAAATGGTTGTAACTAACAACAAAACCTGTAATAAAACTTCTGTATTCTCTGATTTTTTTTTTCTGTTTCAAAAAACACAGCCAAAAATGTGATACACCCCCAGAGTTAAGATACTCCTGCACTGCAGTTCGTATGATGTACGTTAAGTATCTCGTGTAATGTACATCAGGACCCACAATTCCCTTCAGCTTACCTTCTGAATTTCAAAGAATGAACAGAAAACAGAAGTTAAGGTAAAATTCTGCAAAGTCAAAACCAACAACTATTTGTAAACAAAATATAAGAGGTTTATACTTGTCTTATCTGCCTATGATCTGTCATTTATACTGCGATACTACCAGCGTTAGGATTCCTGCTTTCAAGAGCTGCTTTTTCATTATACAATGAGAAATACCAGGAAGGGAGAAAAACCTCAAACTGACCTGTTTGCAAAATAAAAATAAAACTAAAAACTAAAAAAAAAAATAAAAAAATAAATAATATTCTAACTTGCCTATTCTAAAACCATGGCATGAAATACAATCCTCGTCTCAACTACTATTAAGTAGAGGACATGAAAAAAGGAAACACCAATGCAAACTGAAACTTCTATGATATATAAGATTTGAAATTTCAGTAACAGCTCTAAGCATTTTTCAAACCTGTTATGACAACAAAACCCACAGAAGACCCATGAACAAATGACGCTTTGCTGTTTCAAAACAGCAAATACCTGTATGTCTTGCACACTGAGCTCCAGCACTTGACTTGTTGACAGCTCTGTGTAGTGGATATTAATTCCTGTGAGGCTTGCGAACACCAGCTCTTCAGGAACCTTGTTGACCAAAGACAATCCTATTCCACCTTCCAGTTTCACAAGCACCTGAGAAAAGAGTATTTGAACAGAAAAAAAATCCCACTTACCAACCAACACTGAAAAAAACTGTGACACTGAATACACATTTCTGCAAAGAAGTAGTTTTTTTAGACTCATCTCCAGAGTCTGAACAGCTCATTGACAGTTCACCTTCGAATGAAGAGGTGTTGACATGTATAAACCCAACTTCTAAGCATGAAGAGTTTTAGCAGGAAAATCTACAAGTTCATAACAAGAAGTGATTATGGGGAAAAGTTAACAGCTCCCCCCAGCCTCCTCTAAAATCTATAAAGGAAAATGATAAATAAGAGAGACAGATACTAGTTGTACTATCTTACTTCTAATTCCTGCTCTGTATCTGGGTTTTTCAACTTGCGTAGATCCTGTTCTGTAATGGGAAGTTCATCTCCTTCGCTGGATAAACGATCATTTCTACGTTGGTTAAAATCCGTTATCTGATAAATAAATACGTTACTAAAATGAGCACCTTCCGATTTACAAATAACAATTATATTGCCCTACCTTACAAAATTATGTTTTAACAAATAAATACAGTGAAAATTTTTGTTGCAATTATTTCTGGTTTATGATATTCCCCTCCCACTTTGTATCACTATAAGGAACTTTTGGTAGGAATTTAGAGATGCAATAGAGAAAAAGGTATTTCAAGAACAAGCAAATAATGAAACTAGATTCTAGTTAATGAAGGGTTTTCACCTGTAGAACTCTAGTTGGCCCATCTGGGATGACTCTAACAGCCAGTACTCCTGACCCAGGCCTCATCTTTTGGTTTATGAACTGCTGTTCAGGTGGAACTGGCCCCAAAAGATCAAGTGAAGTATCGGGACCAAGAACAACTTCTGCTCCATCATGAAGGCCTACTATTCCCCCCTTTGCCTGCAGAAAGAAGAGCAAGGTGAAAAAAATAAGCAAACAACAGGGAAAGGCTTCAGATAATTATTTACATATATTAAAAGTGTGTGGGGAAAAACAGAAAAGCATCAAAGTTCTTCTGATATTTAATTCTAGATTCTGTAAAAGCAATCCAGGTTTCTGTGCTTATAAATTCCACCATCAGCAAGCAGATTTATCAAATAGTTTGCAAGTGTTAGCTGTCTGCAAGTCAAGAGTTTCCTGGAACACAAAGAGAGCAAACAGTTCAAACTGCTTCTAAAATTCTTATTACTGAAGTGTCAGAACCATGACTGTAAGAAGGGCTTGCTTATACACAAATCTTGACTTCATCAGGAACACTGATGGACACAATCTGCAGCATGTGCACATTTGATATGCATGAGAATATCAAGGCCTTATTTATCCCTGCACTGTTATATTTCAACAACGATGTACTAATAATTTGTACTTTCAAGTTAATAGTGCAAGATGTTTAATCATTTGAAATTGGTAAGAACATTCAATCATGAATTTGAACCACATGAGCTGTTTGCTCAAGCATGATTTCCTCTGTAATCTGAACTCTGGCCTCAAAGCTTTTAGCTCACTTCAATCTTAAACCCAAATGACTCTGTCATCTGTATCAGCAGCAGTCAACACAAGTTCAACACAGAATCAATACTGACCTGGACAACAAGTCCATGAATACCACAGGTCAACTTTCCATCACGAAAGTTCCATGTCTGGGTAGTGCTGCGCCGTCGATCAGGCTTCCTCAACATCAGGGGCTCATACCTGCAATGAAAGCACACCAACTTGTCAGTTCTAGTCTTGAGATGCGTTAATGGCAAACACTTTAATTTTGTTCAAGCTCATTTCCCTAATCTCACTTCTGAAGTGCTCTTTCTGTGCTGCTGAAAATACATTAGTCATGTTTTTAAAAATATTTCCAAGTCACAAAAGTGATCACAAGGTCTGTTCACAAAGATAGATAAAATCTAACTCTTCAACATGCCTTCAGAATAATTTCTTCCTTTATTCAGAGAACATCATAGAATCATAGAATAGTTTGGGTTGCAAAGGACCTTAAGATCATCTAGTTTCAATCCCCCTGCCATGGGCAGGGATGCCTCACCCTAGACCATGTCACCCAAGGCTCTGTCCAACCTGGCTTTGAACACTGCCAGGGTGGAGCATTTACCACTTCTTTGGGCAACTTGTTCCTGTGGAACATCATGTTAAGAGTGCTTTCAAAGACATGGTCCATACCTGTTATCTGTAACAGCCGCCAGGCCTGCAATATCTAAAATCATACAAGAGTCTACATTCCGAGGAGATGCTTTATGGGGGTTTTGAGGAACAGATGAACCTTCATGGCAAAGCATTCCTGTGCTTGTCATTTTCCAAAGCTGGGATCGTTTTCCTGGCTCCTGTTGCATAAAAAAAATGAACATTTAAGTGAACACAGCAGTACAGAGCAAATATTTCTGTTCTGTTTTGCTATCAGATGTTTTGAATTATAGTTCTTGGAATGACTTGTATATATTTATATTCTGAGCCCTGAATTAGAATTAGGAACTAGTTTGCATAAAACCTTCTAACTCAACTCTGATAGCCAATGAATATGCATCCTACATTAGCACTGTTAGATGCAAAGCTGTATTTACAAGCTATTTTTAATCTCAGCAATAACTAAATACAGTTTCTATTTCTTAAAAGCTCCAGAAATAGAAGACTTAGCTTACAATGCACCAAAAAGAAAGCATGCCCTACTTTGTTAACTTCATTAGAACATCCAACATATAATTATCACACTTGATTGTCTTAGAGGTATTTACAATATTCCTTACTACTTTTATTCAAATTCCCTTTTCTGTCAGTCTCATGCCCATGAAAGTCTTATACAGAAGCACCACCCTAATTCAAGCAACCTCAACTGCAATTAACCTGTCACTTTCAGTGGAGTCTGTCTCCATCCTTTAAAAGTTCTCATGAAAATGTTCTTTCTTCCCCTCTCACAGCATAAGATTTTACTTCAGCACACAGCAACAGCATTTTATCAGAATCAAATTTATCTTGGTACCTTCTTTTTCAGTACAACTCTTTGAGTCTTTGGAGAAACATCAAGGACGAGCTCTGCATATGCAGCATCCTTATTCGAAGCAACTGGTCTTACACCCGGCTCCTGTAACCTAGAACACCAAGGAAACACCATCATGTTTATTCAGAGTAGCTACTGCTTCTGCAGATTGGATTACCTCTGTACCAAATCCAACTGAGGAAGCTTATGCTTCCAATACAGCAAATCAGACTAAAATTTATATTGTTTGGGGGTTTTTTCCCCTCTTGGTATTTTTGGAATTACCAGTGCAAGCTGTCAATTTGAGTACAGCCTAAAAAGGGGCTTTGACTTCTCACTGCGACTATGAACTTCTCAGGCAAAGCAGATGGATTCCAAGGAAAAATTTCTGCCTTATATTGAGAAAGGCAAAAAAATATGTATCAATCTCCCATAGCTGTTTTCAATAGCATATCAACTAGCCCAAGTTTACAATTCACAGGCATGTTATAAGTAGGTATGTCCAGCAGTCAATGTTCTTTATACACCAAATCAAATTAAGCACCTGGGTGTGACTATAAGTATCTCTGTTCTTCCAAGATCAGACAGTGGGAGCACAGTAGATGCCCTATGCTAAATCCTCCTATGCGATAAAACAGTGGTAAGCTGCATCTATAAAACCAAGTTATCACAAACAAGGTAAGACACAGGGCTCACCACTGACAGACTTGACTTCTGAATTCTGGTATTTCTTTGCTACTTACAAGGTTGACCCAAGTTTAGCTGCATTTGAATAACTTTCCAATGGCAACCATTAAGATAATATTAATGTAAAGCCTAAAGAACATAGTGAACATTCAACATATTTTCATCTAATAGATAGAATTACCCTGAGAAAGTATATGTAGCAGCAATATAGATGAAGTTCTCGTAGTAAAGCTGCTTGCTCTCTTGGAAGTCATTCATGCTACAAACGATTTCCGAGGAGCCAGCCCCTTTGACTGTCAGCATTATAAAAGGTTGTAGAATAGGTTCATCCCACGCATAGTCCAGAGAGGTCATGGGCTTTACCTCGGTGTACAGTCTCGGCTCGACAACACCGTGCTGATTAAAAACAACTGGGACCTGCAACAGTTATGAGAGGGGATTTGTTTTCACACAGAAATTGTTAACCAGACAGATGTCTGGCGTTTTGCTGCCATTTGTTCACTTCTTAGGAGTTGATCACAAACATGTTCAGCTTGCTCCTTCCCCTCCCCAGTGGTTTCACATGCATTTTCTTCCATTCGGGCATCAATTAAAGAGAGTCTCAAAGGGATGAGAAATGTCATCTTTGCTTTTACCTGTTATCCACGGTACAGAATGCCTTTAGTGCCATAGCAGCATCTCAAACAAACCAAATCAAAATTAGGAGACTTGCTCACTTCTATTTAACAGTTCAGTACCAAAATCCAGAATGACAACCAGTAACTGTTACGAGCTCTGTCTCTTGCCCTGACCCCAAAACAGTCAGTAAGTCACAAAGTAAATTCTCTTCTTTTTATAATCACTGACAGGGAAGCCCAAAAATAGAGAGAAAGGCAGTGGTAGCATTAGCCTGAATTCTTTTTAAAGGTTATTCAAGTGCTGAGAATATAACACAGGTTAGATTATAAACTACCACCCTAACAGAGTTTTCTCATCAGTAATAATGCTCTTCTTGTAAGTCTTTTAATGCACTCATGAAAGCCAAACGTTAGTGCTATTATTTGAACATGAAGAAGCAGTTGAGTATTACCAATTTTTACTAAAACTTCAGATTACAATTATTATCTACAGATACCTCTTGCTACATACACTTTATTTCATTACATAAGCTAGTCGGCTCCCTCTTCTAACAAACATGAAAGTCCTACTTTTCTTCTTTTATTAAGAAATAAACAGAGAAGTGATTTTTTTTTCTCTTTTACCTTGGAAAAATTGTCTATGCGGAAAGGTGGCGGTAACTGATCAGTGTCACTGAATGCAACGCGATATGTGGCTCCTTGAAGAGTAATTTCTACTCTTAAGAAGTAACATTTTCCCAAGGTGTCCCTGAACAAGAACAAACAAGCGCAAGAGAGGTAAGAGTAGGCTTCTGATCTGCTTTACCCAGCTGTTCAACAGCTGCTTCTATCAAAAAAGGGAAACATGCTACAGAAGATTTACATATAATAGCTACCTCATATTAATATGGAAGGAGTTATTTTTGTTGACCTCAAAGCCCCCAGACCAAATGCAGTTTGGGACATCCATTAGTCTCACACATAACAACTGATCGTAATCATTACGTGGCCAGTGGAACACGACGCTGGAACCAGGAAGTGTGGAGATGTAGCCATCGGGATTGGATGTCCCCTAGTAACAGAAATTGGTAAATACACATCCTACGGGTATTAAAAAATACAATATTAACAGATATACCTCTCAGATATCAACACAGCAATTATTCTGTTAGGTGGATGCTAGTACTAGAGTAATGAGAAAGATCTTCATGACCAGCCAACAATACTTGCAAGTATAACTCCTGTGTTCCTTTTGGTTAGAAGATGCTGTGACTGACTGCAAGTATTTTACTAACAAGTAACAACAGGAAGCATCTTACCCGACCTCTGGCAAACTCCCGCTGGACAAAGGCAAGCTTGTAGGTTGATTTATTATCTAGCAGGTAACGGGGTGCAAATGTTACCATACATGTATCAATATAACGGCCTCTGCCTTTTTTAATATCAATACCTAGTGATAGAAACAAGTGAAAAATAAAGCTATTACTTATAAAAGAAAACAAGACATCTGCCACAATACTTTTCACATAACAAAGGTTCTTTTTCTTGGACTCCTGAAGTTCACATGCCTGTACAACTTCTAAGTAGATTTGAAATCTCACTGCATTACTGCCTTTGATTATTTAGAGTGTCTGTACACTGTAACTGGTCAGTCATGTGCTACTTCTGTGGCACTACTATGGCAGAAACTGCGTATCTAACATACTTCTAAGTATATTAGAATGTAGGAATAAAGACACAGAAATAGAACAATATGTAAATACAGTTATTAACACTCAGTGATGAAATCTGAAAATAACTCAAAACTGATTTTTAAGCTAGTGAAATTAAAAATAAAGACATAAAAATACTTAAAATACTCTTTTTTAAAAGATAGTAATTTAATAATTTTTAATAATTTTCTTTGGACCCGCAAAAATCTATAACAACATATGCTTCCCTGCTGCAATTGTTCTGTTTCTGGTGCTACTGACATCATATCTTCCCAAGTTCTACAGTATTTCCCAAAGGTTCCCATCAGCACATACCAATGCTGTAAATGAGGCCTGGCCTGTTTCCATGCTGAATCACCTTTAGGGATCTCACACCACTACCACCATCCAGGGAGAAACCCTGGCACCAGCCAGGCATGCCTTCAGGATGGATTCCTCTTCCAACCCGCATTGTACAACTAAGGGTGAGAAGAAAACACAGATTTACTCATTTAAATGAAGGATCAGGTATCAACACAATACTGATGTTCAAACACATACCCAGGTAAAAAAGAACACCTGTGTTTAAATATAAAAATACTAAAAGCCACAATAAATCTCTTCTTGAGTAATCCATTCTGCATTTCTGCGAGAAGCTCTTTTAACCTATGTTAAAAGCAATCACTCAGTGCAACAATTCAGCAATTATTCAATTAAAAGCAAATATTCAGTGACCATGTCATGTAAAAGGCTTGGAAATTTTCAGACTGATTAACCACAACAACATTTGTGTGCCTTTTAATTTGAAAGGAAAAAAAAAAATTAAGTAATTTTTTGTGATAAATTTAACTGTTCTTCATTTGAGCAAGAATTCCAGAACACTTCAGGTAAGTTTGTTTTAAATCATGTTCTTATATTAATGGAAAAAGCAAGTTCTCTCCTTATTGCCAGTTAAAGTAACTGAAAAGTTTCCTCTCCAAAATCCTGCCATTTCCTTTTACATCAGAATCACAGTAACTCTGCTGCTTGTGGACTTACATGGTTTACTAAGTGACTGCTACTACTTCTCTATTAGCAGCCAGATCTTAGGATTAGGGGGTCAGGGGTGGGGTTTTTTAGTGGTAACAAAGTAATTCATACAACTTGGTAATTCTCTTCAAAAGGTTTTTGATTTTCTTACAAAGAAGCATGAGTTCAAAACATGCAAAATAAACCCAAAGCAGCCTGCAGACACAACAGAATTAGCCAATCAAGGAGTTATCAGTACGCAATGTCTAACTATCCAATATGCTTATTTCCATATTTAGAATCTTAAAAACTTAACAGGCTCTCTTAACAGGGACTTTTCCTACACAATATTCATAGTAATATATCAGCACTCAATCCTCTGAGAATTACTTTCATACTTTGTAAGGTTCCTCCTGTCTGCTGCTCTTACAGTACTACTTACAAGTTTGGCTGCTCTTTATCAGCATAACAGAAGAGAAGTGGGCTGAGGCTTCTAGCAAGCTCATGCTCTTCAAATTGACCTGCAGCATCTGTTTTTGCATTATCTTGTCTGAAGATAAGTGGTAATCCTTAAGTAAACACAAAAAGATGGAGTATTAAACTGCGCTTCACCTTTGCATAAATTAAAATGAGAACGGTAAAAACTACTTCAAATTAGGGAATACCCTAACACTGCATGGAATCTTTATTTCCCAGTTTATGATTACAGAAGATACTGTAAACGTACCTGTTTTGTTGATTAACCAGTATGGTGCTGAAATCAGTATTTTTAGAGAACCTTCAGCACGACACACAATCCGGATGGTCAAGTTTAACAGTCGTTTGTTGACATCATACAACCGCATCCGCACCATGTAGTTTTGTGTCCCAGGAGGAATTAACAGCTCTTTGCAGATTGGGAAGTTTTCTAGCAGTATCCCTACAAAAATAAAACCAAACATCACCTACACAGAAGCACTGGTTTCTGATGAGCAGACAGGCTGGTGTTTCATACAGCTGAACCTTGCTGAGTATTTCATATAGCTTATCCAGATAACTTCTAAATCTCTCCAGCATAGTAACCTCTGGCCTCATAAAGAAATGCCTCAATTTAAGTCACAAGCAGCAAAAAAAGTTCTATGAAGAACCCTGCTTAGGGCTAATTACTACCTTAAGCATCAGAAGTCCAGCCACAGTTGAGTAATTTCATACATACTGTCAACACCAACTTTTTCTGTCAGAAAGAACAGCAAAATCACCCAAAATTTTGGGAACTTATTTGATTTATCCCCTTCTTTATTGCTGTTCTCTACAGTTTCCACTCTCAGGAAAATGAGGAAAGACCTTGAATGAGGAACAGATCAAGACAGCTGACAGATTTGGGATGCAGGCACTTGGTTATTAACTGTAAGAAACCCTGCAACCCAATGAGATAATCATACAAATGCTTTCAATTTTCTTGATACTATGGTTCTTTATACAAGAAACACTTATACAGAGGTACTCCTCTAGGAGGATCAGAAAGTGGGATCTGAAAAAGAACCTTACCAAGCTCAATGTTCTGAGATGTATCAGCTGTGTGCAATGCTGCCTCTTTGCCAGGTTTTAATGTCCCTTTAATTGGTGTTCCTTTAACGTAGAACTCAAGTTCACAAGGCAGCAAGTTGCAGATTACCACCGTTGGCAATAGATAAATAGTATGCCCAGGTTGCCTGAAAATCTGTTTAGCACTATCAGAAAATATGTTGGAAGGCATGTAATCTGGATAATTTTCTTTCTTTAGAGCCACACAAAACCTGTGAAGGCAAACACATGTGAGAAGTCAATGAACTTAACAGAATAATTGAACCCTGTCTTTGTGTACTGCGTTGAATCCCATATTATGTTGTACTTTCAGGATCGACAGCAAAACCATCATTTAGAATAGTTCTCCACATAAGCACTTTGGAGTTTCATTATAAAGTATTTTGTATTTATGCCTAACATAAAGGCAATGGGAGTTTTCTGATTTTAATCACAAGAATTAATTTAGTCACTAAAAAAGCTTAACAGAAAATTGCATTTACAGATTACCAACTTTCATAAATTTGAAAAAAACATGTTGTCAACTATCACTAAATAGATTTTAACTATTAGAGTATAATCATGTTCTTAAGCATAAATGTTGAACATGTCCTTCTTCCCAGTAGATGCATCCTCGCTTTGGCCACCTGACGCTTAGTTTTTCATTAGTTAAGGTAAACTAATGAGTAAGTAAGCCTACATTTTAAATAATTTGCTAATTTTCCTCCCTGTGATACATTCAAAACCAGCAGATTAAGAAATGAACTATGGAACTGACACACAGCAGTAACTATAAACATTATGTAAAGGTCTTTTCCTGAAACAACTTCCATAATCTCTATTCCCCTATTTCCTAAATTGAGAGCATCCCTAAATCCATCATACCACATAACTACAAAATTCCATTAAAGTCCATTCTGGAGCTTAGAACAGAGCACAGGACATTCATGACAAAGGATGAGTATTTGGGAACACACCATGGCAAACCACCATTATCCTCAGTGAGACAGACTAGATAATTTAACAGCAGTACACATTCTGTTTCCTACCCTTTTCCTTTTTACAGTAAATATTAATAGTGTGCTTACTTTGTGTTCTCAGACTAATGGCACTGTCAAAGGGGCTTCAAGGAGCCCTGCAGAAACTCAGCAGTTATGCTTCAAAACTTTCTCATTAGTCAACAAACCAAATAAAACATCCCATTAAACTGCAGCAGCTTTCATCTCTAAGGATTTTCTTTCCTGTTGTTTACTTTCACAGGATTTCATTTATTAGAAGAAGATAACACAGAAAAACAATTAGGTCTTAATTACCTGAAAAAACGGCTGTTTTCAGACTCCATTGAATGACACTCTTGCTTGCTGCTACAGACCTCTGCTGTCTTCTGAACATTAGTCCAGTGAATTGGAGCCTTACAGAAAAAGACTCCCATTCCTTTTGGCCTGGCTTGCAAACGCCAAGATGTAAGATGTAATGGAATTGCAAAGGAATCTCCTGGCATAACTGCTGGAAGAACTACAGGTTCTGCAACCACAGAAGAAAATAACACGTATCAAAACAGGCCCTTTAACTGGAAAGCATAAAATTTTTCATACAGTAAGTCCCAAATTTTTGAAGCAACCTGGTTTAACATAAAACACCAGGTACTTTATGTAAGTTTCAAACCCCAACCCATTGTTCCAAGTCCTATTAATAATCTGGCAGCAGACAAACTTAGGTGTGTAAATCTCAGACAGGAGCCAGACGAAATTGCTAGAATTCAAATTCTTTCTGCTTGGATGCTTTAGTGAAAATGCTTATTTCAAAAGGACCTCATTCATTACATTTTGGGTACATCATGAACTTATCACTACATTTTTAGACTGCTCTTTTGCATGCTAATTCCCCAAGCCTTCTAGACTACTGCTAAAAGATACAACATACTACATACAGAAATAAGATTCAGTCTTTGCAGAGTCCCAGCTTTCTCCATTTACCTGAACAATAAGCAAAATTCCTAGTGGGTTCTCTAGCTTACTTTGCTGATCATTTTCTTCTTAATATTACCAATTTCCCCTCTAGGGAGGACTACTTTGTTGTATAGACGGGTGAATCTTTTTTGGGGGGAAGCCAAAGATTCCCCACAGTATGTAAGAAATACAAAACACTTACTGTCAGGAGCAGAAGGACTGTCTAGCCTTAGTTCCATTGGTGTTTCCAGCTTGTTCTTCACCATCAAGGCTGAGCGCACTGTTATCACTTTCCGAGCACTACCTTCCATGGTAACTTCAAATACCACACGAACTGGAGGCAATGAAGAAAACTGGAAGATATTTAAAAGCATTAAAAAGCTCAGGTAATGATTATATCTAGAAGAGGGACACCTCAATTTTGAAGCAGTAACTGCTGGAGTAAAAACTTGCCAACTGAGTCTAATCACGTGCAACACCTAAGGTATATATAGTTTGATAATAATGATTCATAATCCTGTACCTCCTCCTCAAAACACAGTAAAATTAACTATGAAAAAGTAATTCTACATACTAGTAACTTCATCATCATTTTCAGAATGATGCAAGTTCAAATAACAGCAATACAAACCCTAAAGGAACATTTATTACATAAATTCATGGAGTTTGAACTCCAAGCCTCATATAATTACGAGCCACTCATCATTCCTATCTGCCAAAACTAAAATAAATAAGGTGAAGCTTCCTTAGAATATTCATACTTCCTTCACTCTTACCCGCCTTCCTACTGAGGTGCTCTATTTTCCTACATTAAACAAAGTCCACTTATATCCTGAAAGCCACATTTTATATGGGCTCACATGCTGGAATTCACATACTGATTTGAAAGTTCATTCTGTTCGCTTGACTTCCACTTTTGATAAGGTTATAGAAGGATGGAAAGGCCAACTCACTTGTAGAATTATGCTAGTCTTACTTAAGTAGCTCTCAAATAATAAAAATATATACTCACGTAGACTTGTGGATGTATTATATTTGTTCTACTTATTGGGCTTCCAAGCTGGGAAAATAGTAAACCAGAAAGTTAAAGTTGTTCAACTTTTCAGCTATTACTCTCAGTTGTAATACAGAACATTAATACAGAAGAATAAACTGAATACTTTTATCGCTTTTTGTTGAGCTGATCTTTAATACAGTTTGGAAAACATTTCAGAAATCTATTAGCAAAACCTGTTTGTAATACTGCTTTGAAAAGAGTTGAAGAAAGTAGGTTTGTTGAAAAACAAGAAAGAAGCTACAGAAGATGTTTCTGAACAGCAATTCTCGTTAATTTGCATCCTTTCCCTTCAATAATCAAGTTACAGAGAGATGATGTTTTTCATGCTTCAATATGAAAGCATCAGAAATCTCTGATTCAAATAAGAAAAGAGGATTAGAATTTAGTTTCATGAGACTACTGGCTCTTGTCAGTAGTCTCATGAAACTAAATTCTAATCCTCTTTTATACGCAAAAGATCTCCACTTCCAACTTCTCCAGGGCTCAACAATTTTCAGTAGCTGAGCTCAAAACTTAACTAGTTTTGCAATCCATGAGATCATTTTGATCACTGAGCCTGAACCACCTACTGCCAGCCTCCTGATTATTACACTTGAATTTTTCCTTCACAAGTATATTTTGTCTAAGCAGCCACATATTTGAACAATCTCTAGGCTTACAGGAAATTGCCATTGTTATTTAAGTAAATTCAACACATGAAAAGCATTTCCGCAGCAGAAGAAATAAAAATAGCTGCTGAGATACTGTACTGATTTAAAGCTCAGTCTCCATGAGTTCATGACACTAATATATTAGTGTGTCACTGGGAGCTCTGACTGCAAAACACAGGCTAATCACCAACTACTACATAAAACTGCCGGTTAGGAACACAGCATCTCCAAGCTGTTCCAACCCAAGCTAACTGGGAAGAGGACCATCTCGTACAGCAGCTGCCTTAAGATCAAAATCTTGGAGACATCTTTACCCACAGATCACATATTCTTTTAAAACTAACACTCAAAATTAGAACTTACAGTAGAAGAGGATGAGTTCTTATCTGGTGCAGCATATCGGAAAAATGTTCCAACTTTATCTACAGACACTGGACTGACTTCTTCCCAGCCATTCACTCTCACTTGCAACTGGTGAATTCTTAGATCATGAGTGTGCCTACCAAGTCAGATCAAGTTAAATTACTATTAAGCATTATTACACATCAAACAGTTCAAGAATATCACCTAGATTCCAAAAAAAAAAAGAATCTCCCTGAAGTGTTAAAAAAAAAAAAGTCTCAAGAGATCTTCTATCTCATGGATCAAGACATGATTTTACATCTGTTCAACCTTCCCTAATGAACATACAGAAGTACAACTACCATGTAAGCAAAAAAAAAAGCATGCTACCTATTTGTTAACATGTTCTTCTAGTTCTTAACACTGACAACACTAACGCTCAACAACCAATGTGCCCACTTCCCCCCCATTTAGAATAAAGGACATATGATTTGTAATTGAGGCTCCCAAGTCTTTTCAAAAGCTTTTGATGATCCAACTCATATCTAGAACAGCTGCCACCAATAGCAATATATGCTGGTTTCTAGACAGCTGATAATTTTACTCTATACATGAGTTTTATTAAAACCAAAATATTAACAGGAGATTTAAAAAATATCCACTTTTTATTTAACATCTGCTAGTGTCCTCACAACTATGATCCTACATGTTTCATATATGAGTGTGCCAAAACACATCTCACAGCCTGGTCGCTTCACCTGTGTCTGAGTTTTCCTCTAGCTTCAAATTCAAATGGAATCTCTCCCCCAGTAATAACCTCTTGCCATTCACTGACATTGTGGGCATCATCCAGCAACGTCCCGTTTTCCTCAGGAACCACACCTGGACTCCCACTGTGAGACAGGGCAGCCCTGAGAAGAGAATCACATCATTTCACAAACTGACAAAGTAACGACTTCAAGTAACAAGTGCTTTTTAGTCTGCCTCAGTCTATATATTCCTGCAGTAAACACGTACATACCATGAAGGGGGCCTATATTATCTGAAGGCAGCCTACAAGGATGCTGGAGAAGGACTATTCATCAGGGACTAGTAGCGATAGGACAAGGTATGATGGATTCAAACTTAAACAGGGGAAGTTTAGATTGGATATAAGGAAGAAGTTCTTTACTGTAAGGGTGGTGAGGCACTG
>JANHGB010054379.1:16612-40494 GCA_026283785.1 Coracopsis vasa
GAAGTTGTGAATGCTCCATCCCTGGCAATGTTCAAGGCCAGGTTGGACAGAGCCTTGGGTGACATGGTTTAGTGTGAGGTGTCCCTGCCCATGGCAGGCGGATTGGAACTAGATGATCTTAAACTCCTTTCCAGCCCTAACTATTCTATGATTCTATGATTCTACGATTCTGCAAATGTCTCTGATGGGTTTTCTAACTCTGTTGAGACTCTTGAAAAAAGATAATCTTTTTTTTAGTTGTAAAGCTATTTTATTGTCAAAGAAAAGGCTCTTAATTAAGAAAGACTGGGAGTTGCCTATGTTTCTCGTGAAGAAAACTAAAGTACTGAAAACATTATGGTTTGGCTGACATGGGAGAGAAGCCAGACAGTCACAGTGATACTGCAACAGCTTCTTACCTGGTAGGAGTTGTAGTTAGGGTAGCAAACCACAGCGTGCATCCAGTATGATTTCTTAGAGCAAATGGGACAAATGGTTGCCTGCGTTTTGGAGTCTTCATTTCAGCTATAAAACAGAATAAAGATATGTCTAAATGCTTAGGAGAGAAGCATTCATCAGATGTCAGTGTAGGATGAGTCACAATGGCTGCAGAACCACAACCTGTACTAACTAAAGAAAAACAGATCAAAGAATCAGGATTACAGATTACTAAAAATGTTAAAATTTAGTAACTATTACAAAAATGGGACAAAGCAAAATCTTCCTCTACACCATCCCTGTCAGGAACTGAGCTTAATCTAAATATTCTTTTGTTTCTTCGTATGAAGTCTTTTAAAACACAGTGACTCCAGTTCTAACATGTGGAAAACCTAACTAAAAACCCAGTCATAAGCAGTAACTTTTCAGGTACATCCAAAGGCTCATAAAGTACTAAACACATACTCACTTATGATTAATAGAATGCATAATGCTCTATTCAACATGACAAATACAGGACTATCCGCTATCCCCTTTAAATGTGACTTTTATCCTCAAAGACTGAACAAGTAGCAGTATTTCCCTATCCATGAAAATTCCTACTAAAACGAAGTACGAAAAATAATTTGATGCAACCAAAAGGTTATCTGGCTTTGTTAAAATGCTGGGACAGCAAAACCCCAGAAGAAGAAAGTTCACCTATCATGCATGACTTCTTTCAAATATGCATTACTATACTAACAAGCACACAAGTGTTGCTCTCATCTTCTGTACTGCAGTACATTGTATCTGTGAAAATACTTACTGTGTTTGGACAGGATAAAAAAAACAAACCTGTCAAATTCTAGTTACTTACTTAAAAAGGAAGATAAATGGCTGCTACTTAAGTACATACATCCTTTTGAATGACAGAAGTATAAAAAAGGCTCACACAATAAATCAGCTGCTTCAACTAAAGGCAAGACAGAAATTAAATCTATTCCACAGAATTTATCTGCAGTCATCCCAGAGGCTGACTGATACCAAGCTCAAGTACTTCATGTTTTGAAACACATCCATCCCACCACGTGTCTAACTAGTAACTTAAGTACAGGTCTACAGAGGCAAGAAGGGGCAGTGGGTAGGTACGTTTTTGAAGGAGTTACTGACGATCACATACAACTTTCTTCTAAATAGATGACAGCAAATTCCTGTATAACTTAAACTGCAAGTAGAGACTTAAATCTGATCTCTCTGAAGCTTACATAAAAGTTCTTTCCAGTTAAATGGCAAGAAGATGGAATTCTTGAAAATGAAAACTGGTTGTCACCAATTGCAAATAAAACAAATCTTTTCAGTGTTGAGCTTGGCTTTATACCATTTTTTTGGCTAGCCCAGGTTCTACAAAATTACAGATCAGAAACCAAATGGACTTTTAGTTTGGCATTTAATCAACTGCCAATTTATTGAGACTTTTAAAAAAGAACTGTTGGGACTATGGCCTGCATTTCCAAAGAAAACATAATGTAAAAGTTGCATTTTGAGACTATTGCCTGAAAATAAATATTACCGTTAAAAGGAGGGTTTTTTTCATAATCCATTTAGTAATTTAGTTGTAACAGCCACTAAAAGCCAAGAAATAAATATTGAGGTGTGTATTGTCCATTTGATCTCATGAAGAAAACCCTTCCTGAAAAATACCTCAGAAAAAGAAATCCTTCTATCATTTCCCATTTTGGATTTTTTTTAAATGTCTATGAACTGCCTGCAACCACTCAGAGAAAATGTTCCTAAGGGACAGTCTAACAGACCACAGATGTAGATTTATAGAATGCCTTCTGTCCTCCCATGCAGCAACTTTTCTTCAGGGGCAACATATTCATCAAGTATGCTGTCTGGTCTTCCATAATGTCAAAAATTTCTTAGAAATCTTACTTTAAACTGCATGGTTTTGGCCGAAGATCATACTGTCAAATATAGAACAAATTAACAAGGTATTTATTAGGAATGCCTTACTCTAAAGGCTCACGGAAAACAGACTGTCCCTTCTGAAAAGTTTTAAGTAGCTAAATAAACATGGTGAATCAAGCATAAGCATTGATATTGAACATACTGCTGGGTATTTTTTGAATATAAAACGTGATTTTTATGACACTGTTTTTAATCATACTATATTGTCTCTCTAGAAAAGTGATGCTGACCAGTCAATAATTCTTATAACCTTCCTCAAAAAGACAGTCTTCCTATTCAGGATTAGTTATACCTCTCCCTTCTTTCCTGAAGGAACAGAAAGACAGCATGAAATTCTAAGTTAAGCCGCTTAAAAGCCAAGTAGCAGTTATGTTTTGGGGTTTTGTACATCTGGGGTTTTTTTAAATATAGAAGCTAATCAATCAGCAAGTCACAAATACAAGACAGTATTTATTGTACAAGAGCCTTCCAAAGAAGTAAAAATAACCTTTTTGTCTCTCTGTGCTATACAGTACCTCTAGCATAGATTTGATGCTCTAGGTTAGTCAAACTGGCTGTACTCCTAGTTCTAAGGTAGACAAGAGGAAGGCCTGGCAGACAGGAAAGACAAAGTTAGCAGGTAAGAAAAACTGCCTATAACAGGTAGACTCTTCCCCATCATGCATCAGGAAAGAGACAGACAGTTGGCATCATGCAGTCAGTGTGTGAGTCTCTACCCTTGTGCTTATACTAAGTTGGCATTTAAATTGCAGAAATTTCTTCCAGAAGTAACACTGGGAGAAGAGAAGCTGAAAAGACCTGCCACATATCAAGAGCTATTACTTAGAGAATTGTTTCATGAATATAACAGCATTTTTTCCAGAAATTCAGACATGCAGGTCTTTGGGGGTACAGAAAGGAAAAGATAACCTCTGAACTGTACACACCCTAAAGTCAACACTCTTATTTAAGCTTTGACAGGGTAGTCACTCATTAGCTGAGAAAGTGTGAGGAAAAAAAGGAAGCAGAAGTAGCCATGCAAAGTTCTCACCCAAGGCTAAGCAGCCAGAAAGGTTTTTTGTTTTAAAGATGGAACACAATTGAACAGAAAATAGCATTTTTGTCTTTTGCCAAATATCATTAACCATTCACCGTATGCTATGAACACCAAATATTTATCTCTGTAATACATTAGACAGATGACTGTATATGTCAGGACTGTTTCTAATAAAGTGTGATTAATGAGGATCATACTCTGCCCAAAACATGGTGGATCCACCGAAGAACCCATCCAGTCTTCTGTACTGATTACATTCACCTCTTTGTCCTGTTTACAGTAATCTTCCATCCAGGACTGTTTGGTACACGTGTATTGCTCTAGAGGAATATAAGCATAGAGAGTATATGTCTCCAAGGTGGCAGTAAACAAAGCAATTGAAAAGCATGTTAAATTCTTAACACTGAAGAAACTTCACTTTAATGGCAGAAGTTTTATTTCACTGCTTTTTCTATGAGCCACTTACATAAGTCAAAACCAAACAAGCAATCACAGCAGAGTCTTCAAAGCCATATATTTTTATATTCTTAAGGACTTTTTCCTTTTTTAAAACTTCCAGTTGAATTCTATGTTCTCAAGACACTCCTGTGGCAGTGTGAGAGCTCTCCCTGAGAAGGCAATTAACCTTAAATATTTTCATGGTAGAAGCAGTTTCTGATTATTTTTTTACTCTTTTTAAGAGGTACATGTACATTCCTGCCTACATAAATATCTAGACACTAACAGAGTCCTCTGCACTGTTTTAATCATAAACTAGTCTTACTACTTGTTATCACTAGTATTAAAAAACATGATGAGAACTCTTAGGAATCTGACTTGCTTCTTTCCCTCCCACCTTGTCTCCCTCTTTCTGCCACCAGACTGTAGGAGAAAGGAAGGAACAGTCAAGGATCAAGGAAGGCTCTTCTGTTACATTTGCAAGCCCAGACATTGACATTTTTCTTATTATGTCAGACTACATTCAGATTTCCATACAGAATAAGCAATGATCTTTCTGGGAAATGCACACCACCATAGGCTCACAATACAGAAGCTTACATGAAGTTTGAGTTAATGATGAACAAAATATTTTGATTTCCTGAGGTGGGAATTGACAGGTCAGATTTTCAGAGACCACAGAACTGAAATAAGTAGCTACCCACTACTCCTGTCAAGGTGTTGAAAAATGAGTTGAGCTCATAAAAATATTTTTAAGTATTGTAAAGTAGGGAAAGCTTTAGATGAAAGTCTGCTTCTGATTAAAACTAAATTTCAAGTGGCATATGAATTTGATAGAATTCCTATGACCAGAGAAAGAATTCCTACTATCCTTTAAAATATGTAGCTCGTGTCTTTTCACTTCCACAATATCTGATAAAATACAGGCTGCCTAAATGCAGACCTGTGTACAATATCATGGGAAGTATGTAGGGACTGACACCAAATCTCCCTCCCTCCACCTTTGGGACACCAGCAATCAGAAGTGCCTGTCATTTTCAGTACATTGAAACACTGAAAACTATACAGTGATGCTCTCAGGGAATATTCATACATACCCATGAAGACAGAGGTAATGTTTATATCCAGACGGTGTTCAGCCTTTACTTCTAGCTTCAGTCGGGAAGGGTGGAGGCGGCTTGAAGCTTGCTGTTGCCAAGAAACTGAACATTGCCAAGGCTCAATAAATGGCTCCCAGCCTGAGTATGAACAGAAACAGTCACATATATTACACATTTGAAGGCCACATTGGAATGCTGTTTACATACCTAACTTTTTAATAATGCAACTTTTTAATAATAACTTTTTAATAATGTTTACATACCTAACTTTTTAATAATGCAAATAATGAGATCCCTTTCAATCTGCATTCAAGATGAACTTGTAAAGCCTATAGTTAATACAAAGCTGCTCCAGCTCCTCCACTTGAACCAGTGTATAATGGATGTCGGGTCTTCTGGAAATATCTTAATTCCAAGGAAAGCAATAGCAGGCAATTACAGCTTCGTATTGAAGTTAACTGAAACTAGGTTCTCTGGCATAGTTTTGAAAATGATTTTAACACAATTATACCTAAGTTGGCCATTTGGACATACATTCGGTATCACAAAGGTCTAGAAGCTATTTAAAAAAACCCATCCTATGTATTTTAAAAACAAAAAAACCTCAGTAACTTAGTTACTGACAGATTATTCCTGAGGTGGTTGTCACCAATTTTATAACAGAAAATTTAATTTCCCCATTCAGAGAAAATATGTAACTAGATTATTTCTTTTGTGCCTGACCAGTATTGAAGCATAACTTGCTATTTTATATGTAAAATATAAATTATGACGGTCTTATATTAATCCACTGTCTTCAGCCTATTCACCTCTTCAGCCTAATCACCTACTTTCACATTTTTTCCTTCCTGAAATAAGTAACAAACTGAATGCATCAAAACAATTAAATACTAAAAAAGAGAAGTGAATGCAGAGACAGCTAGCTACCCAACTGTCATGTTCCTGGATCACCTTTTTATGCCATTACATTTGAAAGCTTCAGTGCAACTTTCAAGGCCAGGTTGGATGCGGCTTGAAGCAACCTGGTCTGGGATTCCTGCCCATAGCAGAGGGTTAGAATGAGATAATCTTTAAGGTCCCTTCCAGCCCAAACCAGTCTGTCATCCTATGAACTTTTGTATCAGCAATCTCCCTACTTTTCACATCCCTCCATCTGATACCAAGTCAGGATATTTTGTTTAGGATCACGTGTTCTCTCACACACACACATACTATCACAAAATTCAACCCTTCACATTCCCTTACATGCACTGCATGTTGGGTGAAGTTCAGGCTACTGCAGTAGGCAAGGCTGTTTTCCTGAACTTGACTAAAGAAAACAACAAACCCCCCAGTATTTCACCTGAAAGCTCACGATTGTAATAATCTCCAGAGAGGGTAAAACGAGCGTAGCCTTCGGGGTTGGCTCTCAAATGCTGGAGGAAATTCAAACCTGCAAAAAAACAGTGAATGTTACACTAATGCCAAACAATCAAATTTCCCAATTTCATGAACTGTTAAGCAAGCTATGGAAGGTTTTGCCTTGTCTTTTAAATTTAAATGGTACAAAAAGTGTATCATAATATGCTTCAAATAATATTTACAGCCAGCCATGTTTTACAACATGCTCAGGACAGATTCCATTTGTTATGTTCTGAAACCAGACACTTACCACTACAAAGACTGTAATCTTCTTAAAAATACAACTTCAAACAAACAAAAATTAAAACCAAACAAACCCCCCCACCCCACCCCACTCTCAACCACCAGCACCAAAATATCGGCCATTAAAATTTCACGAGCCTTAAGAAACTAGAGCATGGTGCTGAACATACACAGTAACTGGCAGTAATTTTATGCAGCTCACTCAGCAAAACAAGATACTCACGTGAAAAGGTTAACTCAGCAAGGGGAACATCACAGTCCATGCAGTCATCAATAAAGCAAATGCATATAATTTCTGCTTTTATTTCCACTCCAGAGATGAACTGAAAAGGTAAAATCCCCTGGCTATCTCGACCAGAAGAGGTCTGGGAAATTGGTTTCAAAGGTTCAGCATTCTTAAATAACCAAGTGGCTGCTTTTTTCAAGTCACCTTAGACAAAACCAAACAAGCCATCAGTCATTATCTACCTTTTCAACAAAATGTACTTATTTAAAAAACATATGTAAGCAAACTAATTCCCTCTCTCTTCAGAAGTATAGCAAGACACCAACAGTACTCTGAATGTCTTCTACTTACTGACATAAATATGAGAGATTACAAATACATTAGTATTTGCTAACAGTAAGAAATGTGGTTTCAAGTTTGCATACTGAGTGGCAGCATAATATAAAGCTATATTAATACTACGAATGCCTATAAACAAGGTGGAAAACATGACAGTGCTTAAGTCACTTGTGCTAAAGCTTCATCTCTTTTCATGTATTACATGTAGAAGGAGATAAAATATGTAATTCAGAGAGATGAAAACACATGCTCTAAGGAGAAAGAGGTGGATGACAGCAAGAAATAGGTATACCATAGAAGAAAAAAACCAAACCCAAAACCCCAAAACAACAATCCAACCCCCCAGACAAAAATATACTCTAACACCCCACATATGACATCCCAAAAGGCAAGAAGAATCTTCCTGGGGTAGGTTCTACACAGCAATAGAACAGGAAAATGAGAATGCTTAAGATTACATGCCAACACACAGCCAAAGTAAAGAGGAGAAGGAAATACTGCCTGTGCATCAGCTATTTTACAGCCTGAAAGTTTTTACTTCGTTGGAAGTTAGGCAGTCTGCAAGGCCAGCTGAGATTATTTGAATTTACCTTGGCAGATCAAAAGAGCTTTTCGACAATCTTCCATACTGAATCCCAACTCCTGGAGGCGAGCCAGCTGCACCTCTGTAATTGAACAATTAAATAACCATAAATCCGTGACAGTTATCTACTGGTGTTTATTTCTAAAATCAGGCTACAACTGTATGAAAAATAGGGGTTGTTTGTATAAGATTACAATTGTAAAAAAAGCATATGAGTCAGCACTGCTTTGAGAAAAATAAACCTAAAACAGAACCCCCCGACCCGGTATGTTGATATTCTAGAGTACATGAGCTATTTTTATTCTCCTACAGGAAGCCAAAATGTACTCCACGAATTTCAGCTGGGACTACAATTTTGTAAACCAACACTTCATTCAGAACATCATTACCTGGAACTCCCTACATGACTCTCCACTGCAGTAAGAAGAAGAAGCCTTTTCATTAGTGTGTGTTCTCACTATTGTCAGACAGTGGTTTTGACCACACACAGTATTTGTAAATTTGTTTGTAAAAAAAGCATGTCAAAGACTTCTAAAGAGGTTAACTAGTAATTGTGATGCTTTCCACTTCACTATCAGTTTATGTTTGAAGAGGTAGCCCCTCTCCCGCTTTAAAGCATTGCTACATATGAAGTACTCCATGATGATTTACACTGACAAGCAATGTTACATAAGCTGTAAAACAACCCAATGTCATACTGAAAGAAGAAAAAAAACAACAACCCCCCCTACTATTTAAAATAGTATCATAGCAATGTTATCATTGATAATTCAAATTAATGAAGGCTTTTACACATGAAGATATCAACATCTTTTGTGTTAAGCATATAGTCTAGCCTCACACAGCAGAAACCTCCTTTAGCTATAAAAAATAACTTAGCTCCAGCAGTTATAAACATACCAAGAACAGGATCCAACACACGTTTGGATGTATCTCTGTTTTCATGTGTCAAGGAGGAAGTTTCATTCACCAGTGCTG
Source organism: Coracopsis vasa (assembly GCA_026283785.1). Taxonomy (NCBI): domain Eukaryota; kingdom Metazoa; phylum Chordata; class Aves; order Psittaciformes; family Psittacidae; genus Coracopsis; species Coracopsis vasa. Next base: position 25,324 of record JANHGB010054379.1, read on the forward strand.
AACTGGAAGGGCTAGCAGTATTTTCAGCAGTTGATACAGTTGTGTCAGGCATAGCTGCACTAGTCTGTTGAGGAATTGACTTTGCAATTGCCAAGAACAGTTGAACGTCATTGTAGGACAGTCTGATATCCAGTGCTTGCAAGTGAATCTAAATGGAAAATTAAAAAATAAGATTCAGTTACCCTTTTCTACATATATATCTTGTATACTTCAAATATTAACAAAGTTTTTCCCAAAGGAAGATAAAATTTAGTATTAGAATCTGATGATCACACTGTTTTAAACCTCCAGTAATAAAATTACCAAGCTTATTATTATTTACTTAACAACTAAAAGCATGTGTCAGTGGAGGGAAAAAAACAATAGATTTCTTTGGTATAATGGTAAAAAGAGATTCCCCTCTAATAAGCACTGAGATACAGACCACAAAACTTTTTCTTTCAGGTATTAGTAACTATCTAACATGTCAGCCTACTTTTTTCCCCACTATTAATCTCCATAATATATCCCAGAAACCCCTTGCTTGTTATCACTAAGTGCACTTTCTACATGTTTGCTTCTTTGCCTTTTCCACTTTAGCAAAAATCTGCCTTATTCTTTTCTTATGCATTTGAAAGTAGTCTGTGCAAGATCATGGTCTAGTATCCTCTATTGCATGCAGTTTCATTCAGGTATTTAATCTCACCTCTAGAATAGGAGGAAAATCCTCACTATTGAAAGCATCCAACAGACCTGAACCACTTGGGTAGGAAGCATTCCCAACAAGCTCCAGCTGAATTTGTACTGGATCAATGATTGACAGTGCAGTTTCTTGCTCATTTCCTAACCGGCATGAAAACACCTACAAATTACAAATGGGTTTAAAAAAATTAGGAAGTGAGAGAAAAGGCCTAGCAAGAACATCAGAATCAAAGACTGACTATCACGAAACATGACTATAGTCATGAACAAACTGCTTTCTACAGGGAATTCCTCTGCAAACTTTAAGACAGCAGATTCCAAAACTTCTCCAGACAATTTCTTCCAGTGCCCAGCTGTGCTGTAAGTTCTGGAAAAGAGATTCTGATATGCAACCAAATATTCCCTGTAATGCTAAACTTAACCCTACTCTTAACTCCATCACTAACACAGAAAACTCATCGGGTTTAGGGCTACAATAAGACTTAGGATTTCCCACATCTCTGCCCAGCCTCTTCTTCCAAGCAAGTTCTTTTAAACTCTCCCTATACACACTATGTAACCTTCAATTCTGAATGCTCTTATTGCTCTCTCTTCAGTTGTTCAGAGCTTCTTCAGCTCTGTTTCCCCAAGACTGGCTGCAGCACAACTCTGGCCCTGCTCTGCTGAAGAGGATGCAAGGTCACTTTGAGTACTCAGAATTCCTACTCACAAACTTGCTAATAACAAATTTCAAATGCCATCGTATATATTTATAGTAAAGTATCTTCACAATCTCTTCTCATTTTAGATGTTTTACAAAACCTAATTGATTTCTTCTTACCTCAATGCCAAACAAACTACCAGAAAAAGGACGATCCAACAACTTGGGCTTATAAGTGAGAACGGTTGTCCCCTTCAAAATAATGGCATTGGTATCAAAACACGACACGTCTTCAACAACGACAAATTCAGTCCCTTAACAAAACAAAATGACAAATAATCAACAAGGCAATTGGAAATACCACTAAGGTATTTTAAGAATTTGTAGCAGGTCCTTTAACTGACCTGTTTTTCCACTAGCACATGGCTTCTCATCAGAAAAGCTCCTAAGAAAGGCACTAGAAAAGAATACATTTACCTGTCACATTAACCTTAACTTCCAGTTGTTTTTCTGTAGACACATGCAGTGATGAACGCTTTGTAACTACTCCACTTTTCACTGTTTTGGGAACTACAGTTGTTTCACTGCTGTAAGTTCGCTGCCAGGAAGAATGGTGAGTTTCCCGCTTTTTGGTATCTCCAGGGGTATATAAGAAGTCATGAACAAGTAACAACCAGTCAAAGATCAGAAATACACGAAGATTGTTCAGAACAACTGTGAAACTGGAGGAATCCTTTGTAGACCTTTTAGGAAGAGAGAAGGATACATATGAACTTGCATATATTTAAAATGGTGGAGAAAACTATCAGTATCTAGCAAGTAAGAACTACACAGAACTTTGTAGTGATATATTTAATTTACAGAATGTCTGGCCTTTGGAAACCATATATATATTTAAACAGATTGAAATACATCAAGTCGCTGCATGCACAGAAACACAACAGATCTTAACTGCATGAATTCAAAGCTCTAACGATACAAAAGATAAACTGAAAAGCTATGCAACAAGAAATTAACTTACAAAAGCTCCTTTAATACATTGACATTATCAGTGTTACTTTGCAAAGCCTCCAATTTTAAAACTGATCTTTTTAGTATTGTTTTACATCTGTTCACTATCAAACCTAATGTACTGCCTGTGAAATTCAGACCTGGCTCCATATCCCTCTAAAGCATTAGATGTACAATGTGCTTCCTCTCACACCCTGACAACATTCTGCAGCACAGGAAACTGTTTTGTCATTCAGAAAAAATGCTAGCCAGCCTTACTGAACTTTTAGCATCCCATTTTGAGTATCTGGCTAGGGGGGATAAAAGAGTTTGGTTTCATTCTCTAGATAGAATACCAATTATATTTGGTCATGCTAAGTGGGAAATAATCTACGTGCTTAAATACCATGAAACAATTTTATATCCACCACACTCTGAACTATAAAATCTCTAAAGACTGCAGTTCCTTTGTGAGAAGCAGCCTGCCTGCACTGCTTCCAACAGTAAAAGTCTTTAACCCTCCCTGGCTCTTCAGGAGATTTCCAAAGGGCACGAGCCAGTATAACACTATCACTGAGCTCTGCAAAAGCTTACATCTAGTGCCAAGGATGCTCTCACCAGTAAAAACCTAACACACGCTTATGCGGCTAAAATTTAAAAACATAACAGTTATGAAGAAAATCTCTGACACTACCACCCATAACCAGATTAGGCTGTAGTAGGCAAGCTAACCTCCAATCTAGGCAGCTATTGGATCACCAGTTAAACCAAAACCATTCCAGTTTTCTGGGGTTTTTTTTAAATCCCATTGCATTTTAGTTCCATTCAAATAAAAATCTTGGGTGTCTTTCTGAACACACACTTATGAAGTACTCACAACCATCAGGCATTCTCTGAATCTTTACAACAAATTTCTCTCAATTGCCTGAAGTTTGGTTGGTTGGTTTTTTACGAACAAATGTCTTCTGAGATTTTCTATCGGACTAAATAGTTCACAGATTTTTTCTTATGCTACTCCTGCAACTGCTTCAGAAGGTAATATAAAAGAGTTAGAATGCTGAGTTTGGTTAGTGAGCTTGATAAAAGGCAAAAGCAATGTCTCTAGCCATATCACTTCCCCCTCTTCTTTGCTTGTTAACATCCTTCAACAGAACACCATGTTGTTACAGTTAAATACCAACATTGTATTCCCAGTTTCAATAACAAATTAGAACAAAACAGATATCCACTGTGATGCCTTTAAGCATTCTAACGGATCTGGATAAGGAAAAACAAACAGAGTAGGACAGAATACAGAAGTGAATGTAGAGACCGTCTTGTGAAAGAGGTGCCATTTCTGTACTTATTCGATTCTCTCAGAAAGGCAACTGTGACACCTACTGGGAAAAATCTTTTGTGAAACATATAAAATCATATTATATTAAATATGCAAGCATATAGGTGATAGTGCAGACTTTAAGCACTGCTGATTCTAAGTAGGCCAGAACTTCATCTGAATCCCTACACATTCAAACCTAAAGTTTACTGTAATGAGGGGGGGAAAAAAAAAAAAACAAAAAAACCTTCAGACAATGAATAACTGCAGATTTCAATCTATCAAGCACCAATGATCACCCAAAAAGAGTCTTCAGATTTGAATACATTGCCAGCAGATTTGTCTACGTTAATAACTACTATATTAAGAACAGGACAAACCTGATCAAGTATGTCATTATTTAAAAACAAACCCACAAATCCCAAGATTACCAACCTGAAGTGCAATTCAATCTGGATTGCTCCTGGACTACTGGTGTTCTTTGATGACTGAAAGATGCAGTTGAACACATTTGGTGTGCCTGTAGCAGACTTCTGTCCAGCGTAACGTGTGTCAAATGCCATCATGGAATGAGAAACCAAATTTACAGACTTTGTTCCATTTGAAGAGCTTTCAAAAAGCAACTTGGATTTCTTGAAATCAAACCTAGGAGAGTAAAAAGCAAAATGATGTATTTAAGAGTCCTGCAACTCATTTATTTCTAGAAGTCCCTTGTTTTAAACATGTGCACAGTATACTGCCAATATCTTTCATTTACATATTTTCTAAACCAACTACAATCATACCTCATGTCAGAGACAGAAAGTAGATCTATACTGTAGGTAATAATATTTTCCACTGATACAGAGCCTTCTGGATTAAAAAAACTCAACAAAACAACACAGCAAAAGTCTGGGGTTTTGTAAGATTATCTCTCAACATTTTCTTAATTATAATTCCATTTGTCTTGGGTAAATTAACTGATAACTAAACTCTGATTTGAAGGACAACTTAAAAGGCACAGTATCTTCTGACCAGTGCCATTCACTTCCATCCTTCAGGTCAGCTGAAACTCAATCTGGACTCTGATTAAAAAATTCCATTTCATTGCATTATTAAACCATAATTCCATATATTATGTTAACTCCTGTCCTACAATCTCTCAGATTAGCGTATTATTCAGGATTAGGTATTCAGTAAAATCAAAATTCATACCTGGCTAAAGAGCTGCATCCATCTTTCCCTTTTGGATCCATGAGTTCCAGGCTCACATTAACCATGTCGATAAGGAATGACATAGAAGTATACACTTCTCCACTCAGAACTGTCTGAAAGTGGAAAACACCCACATTCTTCTTAAAAGCATCTGTTTAACTTTCATTTCTCAACTAAATGTTGTTATTTCAGACAAAGAGCTGCTGTATCTTTCTCCTTCAAAGAGCTTCATTAACCATTTCTGGGGCAAAGTTACATTTCACAACAGTGTGGCTTTCAACTTGAAGTTAATCCATTTTCACACTACTGTTCTAGAGTTTCCTAGTTCTTAAAACATCATCATCATTATCCCCTAAATAAACTCCAAAAAGCCAACAATTCTTTCAAACTGTTTCTGGTACCTTCTATTATTAAAACAGATAAGTAGTTTCTAAAATTTTGGGTGCTTTTTTAAAGTTTTAGGTGAGAAGCTCACCATGAAGACCAAACAAATACCCCTGACATTTCAAGACAGAATTTCTACTGCATAGAGTTCCTCTTACATGAATTCTTGGATCCTGCAAGTCGTAAGGCCGCATGAACTCTTCTATAGGCTCCCCAAGGTTGTTTTCCAACAGTCCCCTTATCAACTTATACTTGTTCAAATCCAGAGTGCAATGGACTGATGACAGGTTGCCATGTATCGATATGTCTGCAACTGCATGACTTAACTCTCTACAACAAAGGAAAAAAACATCAGTATTTTAAGGTGCTATAAACTAGCAGGTGACACATTTAAGATACAGGAACAGGCAACTAAAACACTGGGTTTAGGCTGACAGCATAAAGTGATTGTGCTTAAACTCACTTGTCTAAGTTTCTTTCTACTTGTAACTTCAGTCTGAAAGGTTCTGTCAATAAGCTTCCTCCTGTTTGCCTCACGAAGTAGGATGGAAAGCTCAAGTCTGCATTAGTACTTTCCATAGCCTTTGAACACTCTCTGTGGTATCTTTCTGCAGCATATATGTCCATGTCCTGCAGATCAACCACAATGCAGTCTAAGAGGCAGATGTGATCCTCTGCAAGTGCACAGGAGATAACACATTAAGAAAGGGAAAAAAAAAAAATCTGCACAAACCAAATACAGTTTCTCCTGGAAGTTATTCCATTTCTTTAATCTTTTTTAGTCACATTCATCAATATCTGTAACTACCAGATAACAAGCTCACTCACAAGTAAACTCTTAATTAAAAGTCCAACTGTACTCCTTAAATGTCTGCAATATGCATCTCAAAACATGGCCAAATTGCAGAACTGGTCTTCCAGAAACTGAACTACAATTCCCTAATCCATTAAGCTGCAAAAATCAACCTTGAATCTAACAAGTCATTTCTTTTTAAACCTACAACTTTTAGACCCAGAGCCTTACTTTGTCAGTGCCACATAAGATGTAAGCAAAACTGCACTGCATTATTTTACAAAGAAAAAGAGCAGCTATGTAGGGTTTCTAGTGTTTGTGACGCACCTGGGCTGTCAGCGTTTGGTACAACAGGGAGCTCTGGTTGCAGCCTTTGTTGCTTACTCAGTGTATTCAGCACAGGTTCATTCTTCAGCTTAGACATGTTTGTTCCTGATGATTTTTTCATGAACAATCCTTCCATTGCTACTTTTGATTCATCGGTACTTGTTGTTTTCTTCATGCTATGTTTGGGAGTTCCCAAAGGAGATGAAAATTGAACTGAATCCTGCTAATAAAAGTAGTTTTGCAATTAATAATAGATTTTTAATTTAAATTCTAAGAAACCAATACACCCAGATTCAAGTTGAAACAAATTCCTGCCAAATAACAGGTATTTTATTTGAATGCCAGTATCTTTTACTGTAGAAAGATGGCCAAAGTTTTTTCTTATAACCTTAACAGAAGAAAAAGTTTATTGCAGCAACATTTTAAAAAGAACCCTGTGAAATCTTTCAATAAGAAATTAACTCAAAACCAGTGGGGTTTGAACAAATAAAAGAAACTCCAAATATATAAATGAAATGAACACGAAATAGAGGGGTACGGCTGTCAAGATGTCAAGCCTTTCTGTAGCATAAAGACTTAAATATTTAAAGCTGGTTTTCAGAACATCCTCAGAAGACGAAAACAAGACATTTCTGTAAGATCATGTCAGCAACTTAGTATTTTATTAGAATAAGGGAACAAATACTTCTATATATGAAGTTATTTTATGCACTTTAAATATTTCAGTCACCGTACCAAAATGTGTCCCAAATTTTCTTTGCAGTAGCTAAGTTTAAGATTGAATAAATCTCTACCTTGATTGTTAAAATGCCCACAGGTGAAAAAAGAAAAGCTCATTTATAGATGTATAACATTTTAGACATTTCCCCACACACACATATCCAGTGGAAATCTTAAGAGCTTTTCCACCTTCATGATGCTGTCTAGCAGCTAAAACCTACGAAAAGTATACAGTTCACTAGTAAAATAGTCCCATCAACATTAGGAATTTATTTTACCCAAAAAATATCTGTGGAACAAGTTTATACACTATGTTTACACTCTGAAGCCAGTTTCAGGGTTCATTTAGTCTGTCCTGATTTAAATTTATTAACTTTCTGTTTCAATTTTACTCAGCTTCACATGCTCCAGCAGGTGACAGTCACTTGGCTTCAGTGTTCCACTTGCCCCTTTACTTTGGGATTGCTCCCTTTACCCGTGACCCTAGTATTGTTACTGCCACTTCCCACCTTCTTTCTGTATCCAGCTTCTGATGGCACTGTACAATCCTTACCCATAAACTTTCCTTTGGGTTTTTAATTATTAATCTTACTTGCCTTATGTGTTTTTTAAGTACTATTCATTGGAAAAATTCATTGCAGCCATGATCAAGGATTTTAAGTTTAAGAATTAACATTTAAGTTTATACTGTAAAGACAAGACTGAGAAGTACATGCAAAGAAAAATCACCAGATCATCTATAAATACATCAATTTATGCAATAAATACAAATTAACAGGTCCTCAGACATGCATAAAGAGCACACCACAGCAAATCTAAATCTTATTCTTACAGAATTCAGCAGTCTTTAGAACAGAAACATCATTTTTAACGTATAAAGGAACTTTTGAAGTGCTAAATTCCACAAGAATATTTCCTTTTTTAATTAATGAGGATCACCTGAAAGTTACTCTAAAGACATAAAATACCTCAAATAAAACTGCATCCTTGTACGCATTGCCTTGTAAGATCCAATCCTCAAAAATAAACATAGGACAGAGAAAAAATGAAAAAAATCCCAAACCACCTCAAACGCCACCCATTTCAAACCCTGAAATTTCCACAATGCTGCATGACACAGTATTTTTAAGTTTAAATAAAATCACTATATATACATCGTTTCTTCTAACTCAAGAATCTACCACAAACCTTTAATCACACTGGCACACTAGAGTACAGAAGACCACTCAATATTACAGTCCAGGATTTCTTTACAGCAAAGACTGGTATATGTAAACCAGATGGAGGTAATAGACACACCACAAACCTGCTGAAGCAGTTTAGTCTACCTCATTTCTGTCCCCCTTTAAAATGGGATTAGGGGGTTCCCAGAACAACTACCCATTTTGTTGCATAAGTTAGATATAGAAAGTCAGCAACATGGACCTTCCTTACCCCAAACTTCATGGCTGCATCCCTCACCAGCAACACCAACTATTCCCTGTCCTGCGCCTAGCCTTACCTTCAGGCATTCACTGGAAACCTTTCATTAGATTTCACATAGTCAAACCAACTGCACAAGCTCAGTTTCATTAAAAGTAGAAAAAAAAAAAAATTACAATTCAAACTTCCTCTGTTCTCCAGTATGTTCCAGGAAGCCTCACCCCATACAGATCTCTATTTTCTGCCATTCCCAGTGCCGAAATATCACTGGTGAAGAGTTGAAGCAGCTTCCAAATAGGGCTAGCTGAAAGCCGGTTAATGCTCCCACCTTTAGGTGTGCACCCGGCTGGGTCCTGTCTCCTTGTAAGGCCAGTTCTACCGAGTTCCACAGAACCATCTCCCCTGCCTGGATGGTTTCAGAGAGCCAGCCAAGGTGCAGAAGGGAGCAGCTGGGTACAATCAGCAGCAGGCTGGGTCCAGCAGCTTACCCTGAACACTGGCATGGGCTGTTCACTACTAGTGGCACAAAGTGTATATATACAGTAAAGCATAAGAATCATTTCCCATTTTGATATACGAATGAAATGCACAAAAACTAGAAAAAGAAACCCAAGTTGCTAAATTAAGAAGTAATGTTCTTACCTTGTTCTTTAATGAAAAGGTGCCCGGCATGCCCGCAAACAGAAATCTGTTCTTGACTTTCAGTTTTCCAAGATTAGCTACAATAAGACTATTAGACTTTGAGCTCTCAGGTATAAGCAGAACAGGAGCACCAGCCTCAATATCAAGAAGAACTCGTGAAGCTCGCTGTGCTTTATCTCTTACCTGGGAAGCGCAAAAATTCAGTACAAAAAATAAATATTAAAGTACAGGAAGTGGGTGATTATTTCACAGTGATTAGCACTGAGTTCAGGAATTCCTTGATTTACAAAATAAGGTTTTATGAGGTTTTATATCCCCCAAAAAGCCCCCAAAACTTCCTCAAGCTCTTGTTTTAGGCAGAGTATAAGCTAATTAGAAAAGGATGACACAAACAGCACACACCTGTGTAGTATGTGCAGCAATATGGAGTGAAGCATAATATCACCACAAAGAGGCAGAACAGACACTATTTAGCTCACTACTTAAAGACTACTTAAGGAAAAAATATTTACAAAAGGAAGAAAAAGCATCATTTAGAGAGGTGTTCCAGAATCAAACTTCCTGATGCACAATGAAGCATCCTAATATAGGCAAGTATTAAGTCTTTCTTCCAACTATGAGAAGTGACTTTCTGAACAAGACTGTTAACTGTATTCATCACTCCCACATTAGGTTTTGTACATAACAGGCTATGACTGTCAGGATTATCTCTATCATGCAGAAGTTTGGCATCTGATTTTCTCAGTCTACCAGCCATTACCCTTAATCAAAGACATACACCTGAGCAGAAAAGAAAGACTTCTCATTCAGTTCTCCTTAGGTATTGTAACTACCTGGTGAGAAAAAGGCAAAATAAAATCTTAAGCCCTTTTTGTCCAGCATCACAAAAAAGGAATATACCTGTATGGGTGCATGCGGATCAAAGTGCCAAAGTTTTCAGTAATGTGCAAATTGGTATTCTGTGCTTTCAAATAGCAGTACGACACTCCTAAATAAGGTCTTTTAACTACAAGATGGGTATTAGCAATCTCGACCAACATCAGAACTCTAAAACTTCATCATTTCAACTCACCTGAGTTGATGTATTAAGATAAATTTTATACTGCAATTCAACTGTGAAAAACAGGCTAGGAAAGAACAGAAAAACCCCAGACATACTGTTTGTCCTTCAATTGCTGCTCTTTGCCGCCCCAAGACATCCTGAAGCTGAGTAAAATGTTGGATGAATGACACCACCTCTGCCTGGAAACGCTGAGTGTGCACATACTGAACAGATGCCATTCGCAGAGTGACACGAATATCACACTCCCGTTGCAGCAATGGATCTGGCCTCCCGTATCTGATAAAGGTTGAAAGCAAACTCTAGTTATCCTAGCCAGGTTTTACAAATAGTGCTATTGTTTTGTATTAAAGATAGTAATACTGAGAACGTAACTGATGTGCACAGTGTAGAATTAAAACTATTTCAATTGAAAGTGTGAAAACATGGGTTTATATTATTTCTAAATTACATACATTTAAGTGCTACTGAGTTTTAATTAAGCAAATAGGAAAATTCTACATTTGCAATGTACCTCTAATCTCTACAGCTAACAGATATATCTTTGGTGATTTCATACATCTAAAGAGTGCCTTATAAGGTAAGTAGTGCATGATACTATGTAGATTCCACTCTGAATCTGTGTGCTGTTACACTTGAAATTAATTCCTTAACATTACTTGGATAATTTCTAATCTGATTAATTCCAGCAGGTGAAGGAGGTGGTGGAAAAGCATGAAATGTCACAGAGTAAGAACTATTGCTTTACATAAAGTAGAAGAACTTCAAGAGTGCACTATGATGACAGCAAACCCTTCATTCCAAAATTAAGGAGCAATGAAAAATCTGTTTCATCAGTTGAAGACCTTTTCCAACTTAAAAAACAACTTAGTATTTTATCTAGGAATGAACTATCAACTAAATACTTTCAAGAGCAGCTTTAGACAAAATAAAAAAATATTTTTCCTGATAAGCCATGTACATTGCAGGATAAAGAAAAGTTAAAAAGTCTTAAGTTTATGACTGAAAATGTTCAAAGTCTCATTTAAGTCATAAGCATCCGAAGCAGAATCATGCAGACCTGACAGCTGTGGCTTTGGTTTTTAGTGGGGTTTTCTGGGTTTTGGTTTGGTTTTCTTGGGGAGCAGGGAATTAATGGTGCTAATACTGAGTAACAAGAAGTTTAAATTCATACTTAAAGACTTGGAAAATGAGTGCTTCTTCGCCACTTGTAGTGAAACGTTCTCTGTAAAATTCTCCATGAGCTGTAAGGTCACTTAAGGACAGACTGCCAATACTTCCTTGCAGGGCTAAATCTCCCTCTGCAAAACAAAAGGCAGGCAATTAGTACCTTCAAGCACAGATAAGGTACTAAAACTCTGAAGTTTCTGTTAGCGGGACGAACCTGTTACAAGTAATTAAATCACATTAATGAAACATTACATTTCATGTTCAAAGAAAATAATGTCATTTGCTACAAAGATTATATTAACGCAAACATAATCCTATGCTTTACATATAAAATGTGATTACACCACTTTGATTCGTGAAAACTTAAACAGAACTCTTTTTTTTTCTCTAAACCAGTAATATACTGTTGTTCTGCTTTGTGAAAGTGAAGTATTAAAATCCTGGCCAACCTCAACCAAATGATAAAGGATTTGACAACTGGGAGGGAGGCAAGGACTTAAAATCAAGCCTGAAATAGCAGAAGCAGCTGCAGCAGGAAAAGAATGTGCCTCTTTCCCAGAAACAAACACACAAAAACCCCAATCAACTCTAGAAAAGCCCTCACTTCAAACCACAATAGCAGTGCACACCTCTTCCTACTTCAAGCTGCATAAAACCTTAGCCCTCCAATCTACTCACCAATCACTTCCAAGTGAGCTGCAAGTTTTGACACACTGGCTTTAGCAAGCTCACTAGTTGTCTTATTCAGTACTAATGATAAAGAATGGACCTGCGCAAACAGAAAGGAACATGGTATTAAACAGTGTGACTTCAGAGCTGGAAAATCGTGTTAGCTTTTTTATTTTCCAAGACAATTGCATTTCAAGACATAAATGGCAAACAAGATTTAGCTGACTGGGAGACACTGGAGGAAGGGAACCTTTATACTTCCTTGCTTGCATATTAACAGGTCTCCCAAGCAACTCAGAACTGTCATCAACAAATCCTACCACTGCTAGCTTCATCCTTTTCTCTTTTAAGACTTGTCATTTTTATGTTAGACTGCAGGACCTCTTGGCAAAAACACACATAAATAAATGTATATATACACATTTATACATATGTATATAGACATATATGTTTATATACTTATTAAAGTATATAGCTTTTAAATAAAAATAAACTCTGTAGTACGTAGAACAGCACAGTGCCAATTTCAGTATGTCACGTCTATAACATTGAAGCAGCCATCTCATTTAAGAGATCACAATTAGTCTATGCCCTGCATGATCCCAAGAAAGAAGAGTCACAGACTTAGACTCCCCAGACTCTCAGGTACAGAGCAGACAGGATGAGGACAGGGGGTGTCAAACTCTACCCATAACAGCTCCACTGATGAACATGGAGAACTCTTACTTCAGCATCCCTTCAAGTGCTATACACAGGTCTGAGGGTCACAGATCAAGGGAGCCAGTCTGCAAAGGTTTTGCTTTTCTGTAACTTTTGCACGTTTGTTTTTAAACTACATTTACACACACTTTAAATCTACTGTTTCTGAACTTCAAATCTACTGTTTCTGAATTTATGCACATTTCTCCACAAGACTATAAAACATTTGAGTTAAATGTCACCTTAAGTTCTTATAAACCAGATGTTTTATGACAGACAATCCAATTACTATTTTGCATCTCAAGTATACCTTCAGATCCAGCTTAGTGTTTACAGGCTCTTGGGCTTGAGAAGCTGACAAGGTATTTATTTCTGATTTGACTGCCTGCTGAGTATCTTCAGGTTGCAGCTTCATAGCATGGTTATCAGCAGTGGATCCAATCCCAAAGAAATCCAGTATCACTACCCAAGTTTGCAAAGTTATTAAGACATCTAGGCAATTAAAATCAACATCTATGCTACGGTTAATTCTGTTATAGCGAGAAGAAAATTCAGGATGTTTCCTATCCACTAGAAATATATTGATATGAACCAATGAATCATCAAAGTTACTTTTTCCACAAGGCAACTTGGATCTGTCTGCTGTTGGAGAAGGAGGTGGAGTCAGAGGATACTCGGAATCAGCATCTTCTTTTTGCTTCTTACGGGAGGACCAAACTGGTCTCTGGTACAGCTGAAAGACATTAGGCGCTTCTTCCATATGGGAAGGTAGGGACCGGGGCATATCTGGATACTCTACATTGGATACTGAGGGACAAGACTGGGAAAGATATTCCTTATGTGCTAAACTGGATGGCTTGGGTGCCCCACGGGACACCATGAGATTCTTGTACAAAGAGTCTGGGTTCTTCTCCAGAAGATCTTCCATCAGCAGAGAACGCAGGGCAATCTGAATAGACAAAGTTTGAGGATGATCTTTAGCAAACTCAACATCAAAATCCTGAAACTTAAGGCTGACAAGGCCTTGTGCACCAAGCGTAAGGTCACCACTTAACTGCACCTGGAGCTCTGAGATATGAAAGTTTGCTTGAATCTGAGTAAAAGATTTTGTTTCCCTGAAAGCTACTGACTTGTTTGGAACAGAATTAAAACTAGAATGGCTGAATAAACCATTTTCTTTCCGTTCACTTGAGAATTCTGTGCCTGTACTGGGAAGTGATGTTGAAGGAGAACTATAACAAGTCGAAGATACAGAAGTGGTTGGAAATCTGTTCAAGTCTTCACTGTAAATTAAATTATCCAGAGTCTGAAGGACTTGTTCATAGACATGTTTTGCTAACACCACCTACAATGTAGAAAAAAGAAATAATCCTCACATTAGAGCTCTCTATATTAATAAAATCTGTACCTATTATTTTAAAATTCACAAGTGAAAAGGCTGTGGAATTTCAAACCAGACAAATCTTAAATTTGTCCACAAGTAAAAAATAATCCAGAACAAGGTACAATGCAAAACTGAATCAAACCAGTTCTGTATTAGCTCTGCAAGACGACAATCTGAAAACATACAGTATAGAATCCTAGAACAGGATACCTTGTATTCCCAGGGAAAGTGTTAGTTAAAAATAACTCATCATACAAACTAGGCTTAATTTACCATGCTGAGATTATGGAGGAATACATGGATTCTACTTAGCCATTATCTCCTTAGCTTTAGAAGTTTCAGTTTTGTCTGTTTAAAATCTCTGTTCCTGAAGAGATTTTTTTAGAGATAATCGCTTTTTAATTCTTAGTTTCTACTAGAACTGCAAACAAACATATTTGGACAGTGACACATTTATTTTCCTTCTGTGATAGGTGTTCATGATAAGTAGAAGTTAGACTAACTTATAAAGATGTCTAAAATGCTCCAAAACAAGATTATATTTTGGTCATTGATGTTATGACTTAAGACTGTCTCTTCTATCCACATGTATAAGGGCCTGATTTCTCAACCACCAACATATTTAACCTGAAGATAATTACCTAAAACTACTTATCTTCTACGCAGGGAAATATTTTTATATTGATAATGGAAATACTATGTTACTATACCTGAAGAGGGTTAACAAATTTCCCTTCAATCTTCATAATGCTTGATATTCCGAAGTCTTCATTACTCAGAGGAAAAGTTAAGTCTTTTTCTAGTGGTATCTTTTCCAATTTAAACTGGATGGTGGTGTTATTCAGAATGTGGAAAGCTGTTAAGAGAAAGTCAAATTAAAACAGTATCATAGTAAGTGAATTGACTATTCTGTAAAGACTATACAGCAGAGGTAACATAGTACCTATTTAACTTGCTCAGAATCTCTTAGAAATGCTAAAGTAAGTATATGTAACTATGTTATGTTAAACTTCTGCATGAAAGACACTATTTTTTGTTTAGGAGACTAATAATGGATACAAATAAAATAACTTGTCAGCTG
>JANHGB010054380.1:6426-34386 GCA_026283785.1 Coracopsis vasa
ATTGGTCAGGCAGGATTTCCCCTTAGTGAAGCCATGCTGGCTGTCATCAAGCACCTTGTTGTTTTTCATGTGCCTTAACATGCGTTCCAGGAGAATCTGCTCCAAGATTTTGCCAGGCACAGAGATGATACTGACTTGTCTAATATGATGAATATGCTGGAAACCTAGAGGAAAAATAAAATCTAGGTAAAACATCTGCAGACTAAGGTAAAAAAAAACAAACCCAGAAATACTAGAAAATAATAATAATAAAAAAAAAACTTAATGATTTTTGAAACCCACAAAAATGTCATAAAGTGTGACATAATGTGCAAAAAATATTTTCTGCTAAGTATGAGTCATTCCAGCATTAATTATTATCATTTTTCTGTCTTAAAGTAATTCATTGATTACTCTTCTCTGCATTAATATGAAATTTTGCATGTAACAGTGAAGTAATTGGTAAACACAATTTTTTAGGGGAAGAGAAATCTAAAACATTACTACATGATGCAAACAATAATATTTTTGCAAACTGCTAAAAGGTGAAAAATAAAAGGATAATGGACTTATAAATAGAATTCACTGCTATTGTATAATTTCAGTTGTTTTCTTTTGGCTAGAAATTATGTGAAACAAATTAAAATACTTAGAGATTTTTTTGTTTGAAACTTATTTCTAAACTGTTTTCTAAAAAGGCATAAATATAAGACACTTTCAAAACAGACGGGATAATTAATAGCATTTTTACTGCTAAAGCTGGGAGGAACAGTTATAACTCAGGGAAATGATCCTGGGAGAATTATTAGCAGTTGTCTGAAATCTTCAACTCAGTGCATGGTGGAGGCTAAGAGAGAAAAGAAAATATTGAGGGCACCATTGCAGGGGTTAATGGCAACAATAAAGAGGACATCAGTGAAATTTACTTAAAACACTACTGAAAGCCCTTGAGGCATTCTCATCTTCAGTGCAGCTTCTGCTGAATGGGCAGTTTGCATTTTCTGTTTCTGAAGAATAACAGAGCAGACTCAGAGAGGGTACAAAGGAGGGTGACTAAAGTTATTAGGTTTGGTAGTGACCAGGTTTCTGCATGCTTCCTAAGTGACATCTCCCATTAAGAGCTAGATTATCCTATTGGGATTACCTGAATGGATGGATCATTTGTCTGACAAAGTTGCCTTGTGGTTTTTTTAGAAGCCTACTTTACACACATGTATTGTGTTGCTTTATTTTCTAAATACAAGTCCAGCAATGATCCTAAGTTTACATGTTTCCTGAGCCTTCAACAGAATTTGGATTATCCTGACTTGGTGAAGAGTAAGAAACATGTTCACCTTTAAACTTTTGTATGGAGAACTCAATACAGCTACTAAATGTGTCAGAGCACTACATCTGCCTTTGATGCTTGAGCCTGGTTGCATTGATCTGGTCCCTTCTTAGTTCAGGAGTGATCTGCTTATGAAATGGTGCTCAAAATTTCTGAATGTGACTTTCTCGAAATGAATGCCACCTCTGCAGTACAGCTGAATATGAACAAGCAAATTAACACCCAGTGACTCATCTTGACACAGAGAGGTGCCATTGCCCTTCTGCTGGCACCTGCACTTACAAACAGTATCAAGGAATCACAAAGGTTCAAGTATATCTCCCCAGTAAGATTAGTTACAAGCACTTATAGTATTTTTTATTGCTAAACATGATATTATATAGCATGGAATATCTGTCTGACCAATCTGTATCAGCTGACCTGACTTTGCCCCTGCCTAATTTCTTAGCCACCCCCTCCTACTCACTGTGGGGTTAGAGTGCAAAAACAGAGAAAACTTTGGCACTGTGCAAGCATTGTTCAGCAATAGCCAAAGTGTTTTAGCTGCAAATACAAAACACAGACCCATACAGGCTGCTATGAAGAAAGTTAACTCCACCCCAGCCAGACCCAGTACAATAGATAAAAATAACATTACTTAATATAATGATGTAATATACTGAGTAAATAAATAACCATGAAGTTGATATGATAATCATTACATCTAATACAGTGATATGAAGAATACACATTGGTGACTGTTGGTGACACTCTGGCTACTAAAGGACAAGAAAAAAAGAGGAAAAACCAAAAAATATGAAAGTTATTACTTTAACAGTTAACACTATTCAGCTAGTAGGGAATTTTAACCTCCTACGGAGGGAATTCTTAACTAGCAGCTCAATTCTGAAAGGTTTCAAGAAAATATGAACTCCTGCATTAACAAATCTCACAGTCAGATCGAAACTGTCATGCCAGATCTTTCTTTTATCATCTTAAGCACTAATTTAGAACTACCTAAATCTATATAGGGAAACTCATCAGTTTATAGGCTGTAAATTATGAGGTACTTTGCAGTTAGGCAGTTATTCTGACCTTTTTACTTTTGGAGAACTCCAGTTCACCTCTTTCTGATATCTCCAGTATTCCTCGATTATCTTGCTTCCAGTTAGCCTAACCTAATGGTGTATGACACATGATTGCTGTTGTGTACTTAATGTTGAGGCCCTTATATGTGCTAAGACACTCAATCTACTTCCTTATTCTATTTTACAGTATTTTGTATAAGATAACAAGAAGTCTGGAACAACAATGATAATATTTGAAGAATATAGTTATCTAGAGTATAAAAATGATTGCATGATAGAAATTTCTAGATTCTACTACACTAAAGTCTACTAGACCTGCAGTAAAAAGTGGTGGCCAAGACCCATATTGTGGGTGACATAAGTCCAGATATTTTGTTATTTTCAGAGTATTAGATCTCATTTGGTCTGAAAAATGAACTAGAGTGTTTTCTGAAATTATGTTCCCATATGTCTTATTCTAAATAAGTTCTAAAAAATTTCCAAGATGTGCAAAAAAGGTAACATAGTGAAAATAACCAAACTTTACCAAATATCAGTAACATCTGAAAAGCAGATGGTTGAAGTGCTTCAGATACTCTTTATTTGCAAACTGTATTAATTTTAATGAGTATGTCTGCTACTTAAGTTGCAGACCCTGTCAGAATTGATATTTTGTGAAAATTTATGACTGTGCTACTTAAAATAATTTCACCTTCAATAAGCACTGAAATTTTTACGTGCATTTTTTAAGACCCTATATTCAAAAAGACTTGTTTCTGGACTATGTTTCCTCTGCCACTTTTCCTTTTTGTTTACATCTAAGCTTTTTTCTTTTTTCTTTTTGTACTCTGCCAAAGTGGACAGTGATCAAAATTTAGAAAATTATTTTCACAGTTTACAAAGGATAATAGCATATTCTTATATTCACAGGCTAACTCTGTTTAATTGCTTTACTTAGTATTTGAAGCATTCTTTTTGTTAATTCACATTAAATCATTCTTTTTTTTCAAAGAAACATCTAAGAGTAAGTACTCCTAATAAAGACAGTAAAGAGTTGCATGATTTTAAAATTTAAAATGTCCAAGACTACCCAAGTTATATATTTTGAGAGGAAGAAAGGCCGGCAAGCAAGGCAAGCCAAGGCAAGGCAAGGCAAGGAGATAAATAAATAAAGGCATATACCTCCCTGGATCAAATTTATTCTCCAGGAGATCTCCCATTTCTGTAGTCTTAGCTCTGTATTTCCTGAATGAAACAGGAGAGTATACTTTCTTCAAATAGTTATTTAGACAATTTAATTTTAAATTAGACATTAGGGCTTCAATTAACACAATACAATTAACACAATACAATATCCAGAAGAAAATAATTATTAATCACACTTGCTCTGATTCTAAAAAATTTTTTAACAAGCAGAATGCTCATTCATCTTCAAAAAAGTTTTTGTGAGTTCATACGCTCTCCTTTTGCGAGAGGAAAAGATCTGAAAGCTGTGAATCTTAATATTGTAGATGAAGGAAGAATCTATGTCCTATTCTCTACAAGAATCCAGAAATATGGTCTAAATAAACTTTCCATGACTGCATGTGGAGATGCATTTTTAACAATTCTGAAAGGAATTTTACTAGTATAGGTTACAACATGCATACAGTTTCAGCTGGATAAAGAAACCATGTCACAGTAGTTTGAAGACATGAATATTATGACGGTGCACAAAGTCTACCTAATCTTCTTTCTGGTAAATCCATATAAGAACAGAAAAAAAGGTCTCTATCTTATTTGCTTTATGGAATAAGGTATATAATAGAATATAAGATATTCAAACTCTTACTATTAATGGAAATGTATTCTCCAATTTTGGAGAGAAAAAAGCTGAAACACTTCAAATGCATTTTACGTGTCAAAAAAACCTTCACATATTCACTCATAATATCCAACAAAAAGACTTTGTATTTTGTTTTCTCTGAGAGTAAAACCAGTTTGTGCTGAGCTACTGTTCAGCAAGGAAAGGCAGTTCTGTTAGGTCTTGTTCACAGTTACAGGTAGTAACTGGTTTATAACTGATTGCAATTAACTCCACTTTCCATCCTAATACAGACTGTTGTGAGGCTTACAGGATATGATATGATATGATAACACACAAGACATTTTCAGCCTCTGAAGACAAGTGAACTCAAAGAGAATTTAACATGATCTCAATAGTATTCAGGAAAATGGAATGCAGAACACAATAAAAAATATAATATTAACCCTAGTTTTGTAAATACATCATTGTAATTGAGTGCAGGCAAATATTTCCTCTTTTCTTGTCTGGATGTGTCACAGTAGGAATCTGAGGAAATACATATCATCTTATGTATTCCTTACACTTCATGTTCACTTTTACTAATGTAAAATCTACACACCACAAGCTAGTGCAATCACCAAGCTCAAAATCTATTTTCTGGGAAGTCGTAGGCTAAAATGTTGATTTCACCATTAAGTCAATATTAAAATCAACCAACCAGACACCCTCAACCTTACAACAAAATGCTCAGACAAAAAACAGAGGGAGTTAGTTAAAAATTTTTCACACTGGCCAGTATGTGCTACTGAGAGAATGGGACAGGTGAAGATAATTTTAGGTAGTGAAGTATTTGCAACTAGAAACATTCTTACATTAGCACAGCTGGTGAAGACCAGAAAGCACTTTCATGGTGTTCTGTTATCGTGGTGGTAGCAGCAGTGGACTTCTGAGTGCAGTGGAGGTACAGACTAAAAGTTAATGATGTTATTATAGCTGCAGTTCTTATAAGTAAGGAATTTCTCTTTGTTGTGCTATTTAGAAAAGCTTTTGGAAATAACCTTTATTTGGAATGGGGTGTGATAAAATAGGAGACTGAGGAAAAAACTGCTATAAGCTACTCAGCCTGGGACAGAGTGAAGAATAGCAAGTCATGTAGAAGCTGTCTCTGGGTGGGCTGAGCCACAAGAAAGGATACCACATTGCTGTATCCTTAAATAAGTGCTTCTCAGTTAGAATTCTTTCCCAAGTCTGTGGCTCTCAGCACTTTCTTTCATTAAGGGGCTGTGGCATTCTTGTTCCACCTGAAAAAAAAAAAAAGCAGGGCTATTACAAGCTCTGAATTTAGGGTTGTATTCCCATTACTGCACCAAAGGAAGAATCATATCCCCTCCCTTATTAAACCAAAACTAAAAGCTGCAAGAAATTGCTGTACTGTTTGAAAGCTTCTGCTCATGTGGCATATTCTTTCACTAGAGTCTCTTTTTGCATAGAAAGGTATATTTTTTTATTCTACTGAACAATCTTCTGGGAGAAAATTCAATCATTTCAGCTTATTTAGTAGAGTAGAAAGAACACACTGAATTTTCTTTTCTTATTTTAGTTTTATTGTTGTGGGGTTTTACAAAGTATAAATTATTTGAATTTTTCTTCATTCACCTTTACATATGAGGCAGGAATTCGATTACATCTCTATCATTATGAGCAGAGTAAATGCATAATGCTAAGACCACAGTTGTAACAGCCTTTTTTTAGGACTTGTTTACTTTAATGCATTGACTCTCTTTTTAGTTACCTGGATTGTTTACCATTTTCCCTAGGCAATAATCAGCTGTGAGAAGCATATCTATTTATGAAAGTGGATTTAAATGAATCTAGACTAAAGTCCTTTTTATCTTTTGTACCCCCAGATCCTCTTGATAAAACCTTTACCTTGAAGTATTGATAACTTAAACTTAGAGGATGTAAAATTTGAAGCTAACTTTGGATGACTAGCTACAACTAGGAAAAAATTACTCAATGAACACAGAATGAAAAAAAAAAACACCAGAACTTTCTGACTCTGAGTGCGTACTCAACTGAGAGAGCAGACAGAGCTACACCTCCCTTATTTTTCCTGAAAAATACCTGTGCCATCTGTTGTGGGACAGGCCTCACTTTTGTCAATGAGTAAGTTCTTAACAGTTGTAATATTGGGCAATAAAACACTTCACTAAGGTTGTGTGGAAATATTTTTATACATCTATATACAGAATACATATAAAGAAATAAATCATTAAAATTGTATATATTTAAAATAATAATAAAAAGTATATATTAAAAGTATTCATTAAATGTCCATTCAAATATATTTTTACTTAGTAATCCAGTATCTACTTAAACATTACCAACTATTAATTAAGACTGCAGAGACATGCCTTTTTTTTTGAGCATATATATGTCATTTCAAATGAATTAAGAACAACAGTTATCTGCCTACAGATACACAGTATAATTTTTCAGCAGACTTCAGCAGTTAATCACATTTGCTGTGAGCAGAAAACTGCGTGGCCATGATAATGACACTATGCACCTACACAGATCAGGTCGCTGAAGCAGAGCCTAAGATCTTGATTTAGAAGAGCACATAAGCTCACACCTATCTGCAAATATGTCCTTAAACCTCAGTGACGCTGAAACAAAAAAGTTGAATAGAAGTTATTTTGTGACCTTGGACATCACAACAGACACAGCATATTGCAACACAGCACTTCACTCATAAGATCTCTAGACATTACCATAATAAAAGCAAGCAACCCTGATTTCAGACAATGGGTAGCAATTGCTTACCTACGATCTAACATCCTTCTTTTCAGGATGTAATTTGATCCACAAAAAAACAAATGCAGGAAAATGAAAAGAAGCCACCTGCACCTTCAAGATAGTAACTATCATGATACTGAATGTTTGTTCTTCTGAATATTTTTTTCTTCAGGTATGTACACTCGTGAATGCAAATGATAATAATTCACATGAGAATGAAAAAAAATAGATCTCTAAATAAAACAGAACTACAAAATTTGTCAGTAAAACCAGCTAAAACAGGGAAAAGAAAAATCAAGGGAAAGTGGTTAAGGTCTTCACAGAAGAAACTGTACAGTTCAGAGCTCACACTGGAAGAAATATTATTACTTATAGAAGGAAGGGAAATGTTAGATAAAGGTGACCGAATAGCTTGACATGAAAAATACCCAATGTTGTGTGAGTAAAATCTACCCACTTACTTAGGACTGATTTTGATGTCATCAACCAAAGGAAAGAAGACAATCAGATGTAATGAATAGGTCATACAGGCTTCATGTTACACGTTTTCTCTTTTAAAATGTTTCAAGTAAAGGAAACGAGTAATACACAGGAATAAAGCCTATCACCAAATTTTAAGAAGTAAAGCACTTGCAAACTTAGCCTTAAGTTAGCCAACAAGGAGAAGAGCACTGAGGCATTTTACTGTACAACTCTGGAGCAAATTTAATTAAAAAAAAGAGAGAGAGAGACAAATATGCCATGTCTCTTAGAAAATGAGCTACTATAGTTAGGTATGATACGCTGGAAAGCTGATTTTGTGAGTCAGAAATAGCACACAGAGATGAGTGAGGTTTGCACTTTGTTAAAATTGTACTGATATTTTTTTTAAGTTTATGTAAGGAAATAGGTATTTGTCTTTAGCCTTTTGAAAGCTTGTAAATGATAATGCATAGCTTTAGTATGGATTTTTAATGTAAGAAAAGGATATAAGCTACAGCCCAAACTTTTGCTAGAAAACACAAAACTTACAGTCTTTCTACTGTTCTTCCTAAATTCCTTAGTCCACATGGGGCTTACTTGAAAGGGCTCAGGGAGCTATCAGTGATATACTACAGGTTATTGGTTCGGGCTCTGAATGCCTCCTTGGAAAGGCAGCTAGGGTGCCCCCCTGAAAAACTTAAACATTAAAGGTCATGCTGTTACATATGCTCTCAGTAAAGAGTGGATGAGTATGAGGTCCTACAAAAAAGCACAAACAAGTGCTCCCCCAAGCCTTTTTTTTTTTTTTTTTTTTCAAGAATATATTTCTTCAACCTTTGAAAACCAGGAGAAAAATGTACTTTTCCCATAGGCAGACAACATATTCTTATGGAAATTTAAAATTTGGATTAAAATAAGAGCCTGTCTAAAGCACAGCCAACTACACCTACCATGTGTTAGTGGCTTTTTAGGCCAAAAAAACAATTAAAAAAATAAAAAGCAACCCATAGGCAAAACTCCTTCTCTTTATGACTTTTACAACTCACTTTACTGACCTAAAGCCAAAATGATGGCACACTTCTTAGTTCTAAACTTCATGAAAAGTGTGGATATGGATGCTGACAGACAGTGGGAATGAACAGAAATGCATTAAGTTATGTAGGATGCAAATGAGGGAGGAAGACTACTAGCAGTCAGTTGTACTCCACTCACCTTTTGATAGGCTAGAGTCCCCTTGGATCTCAAACAGAAGACTATTGCTATATTAATCAACAGCATAACCTGCTTTCAAACTTCACACAGGACCTGACATATGTCATATTCATACTTTAAAAAAAGATTGAACTCTTATAAAAATTGAGCCCTATTCTTGGACTGTATTCCTCTAAAAACACCAGATGAGAATTCAAGACCAGAAACTTTATGCAGAATGGAAAAGAAAAGCTGAGGATATTATAATAGCACAATTTTAAAGGAAGCTTCTTGTTGTTCAAGACATATTCAGTAAATCTGGAGTGAAAAAGGCACAGCATGATCATTCCCAGAAGTTCTGCACATTAGTGCAACTCCAGGTGAGTATTTAACATTTCTGGAAAACTAGAGCTTTCTTATTTTTTAATTTCAGAGTTTCCTAGGTTAAAAATAACCCCATTGTTCAATTTGCCCCCCCTTGGAAAAGACATTAGGTATCAGGAGGCAGCCTCTATGTTTACTAACTTATTGTTTTCACATTATTCCTATTTTAACTCACACAAATAAGTTTTCTTGTAGGCTTATAGCTTATTTTCTGCAAGATTTTTGAGTCTTGCTGGTGAGGTTTTATACTACTGTGTGAATCACTAGGATTTCTGCATTGTGCTACAGTAGTTACAATTACAATCTCTTCTGTTTAACTTTCATAGTGATGATTCACTGCACAGTGAAGTTGATATTACAAATTTTAAACAGACACTTGACTCTAGCAAGTATGCTCTGCTCACTGTACACCATTTCAGCAGTGACTATTTTGGAACCTGCCTGACAGCAGTCTATTTTCAGACAATTTGAGATGTATCTCTCTAAAAGCCCTCCTTTATAAGAAGAGGTTCATGAACTCAGACTTTAGGCTCATGATACATCAAAGGAATTTTTCCAAGAACTTCTGAAAGCTTCTAAACCTTGTCTTCATTATCATGTATATATATTAACATATTTCAGAGATTTTCCCCAGAAAAATATACACCAGAAAGCGTCAAACACTTTTCACAAATTTTCTGTATGCAAATTTTACTTGCTAAATTTCTATTATTTCTTACTCATTCCCCAATTACTTCAGTCTAGTTAATAATTACAGTTACTTCAGTGATATTATGCTCTTTAATACCAATTAAAAATCAGAAATTTAATCAAATGTCATGTATTTCCAATCAATGCATTTATTTTTCGTAGTACTTTATGCTGTGATGATTATAATTTAAGTAGACATGAAAATTTAAAAAATCTTTAATAAACAGAAAAATATGAACATAAAGTTAAATGTTAATTAAAATTATCCCTAATTTCATGTTGTAAATCTAATATTCCCCAAGAAATTATTAATTTGTTTAATCTAATTTTTCTTGTCTCTTCTACAGAGACACAGAACACAGCACATGATCTGCTTGTACGACCTACCAATATCAAAGTGTACCCAGGCAGGTGATCCAGGAGATTCTGGTGCTGATGAACAGATAGATAGCTTAAGTAGCATGGATAAAGGAGATAAGAGATAAATTCAGGATCTATATTCAGTATTAATTCAGTAGATTATACAGGGAATCAGAGTTGGGCAGCCCTGCAAGCACCCTGAATCATTCATTGTTCCCTTGAACTTGGACATCACAGTATGCAAAGTAACTGAACTAATTATAAAGGGTGCCCTCCAACTATAGTAAAAGACAACTTTAGCTTTCAATTGTTACAGTGTTTCTGGAGAGAGTCAGTCTTTCATGCTTTGTAAAGTCAATATGATATTAGAGCTAAATGAAAAGTTGAGGGAAAAACAACATTGTTGAATATTTTGCCTCTGTGTTGATCTCATTTGGACTTGGCTTTTTGCCTGGTCATTTCTTGGTGCCCAGTGGGAAACATCAAGGATGCTGATGCATCAGCTTTCACTATCTGCAAACTAAGAAGGAAAAAAAAAACAGACCAATTTCATGGCACAAAGTTCAAAGTGATAGTGAAGGCAAAAGGTTCCAAATGCCATTACCTGCTGTCAGAAATGGATCTTTAAAAGTAGATAAAAGCTGATCATGTCCCTAAAGTAAAATAAACCATGGGATGACAGGAAAAGATATTTATAGGGAATGAAAGGAAAGTGCTTTGCTTTGGAATCAGGTCATAAGGAAGAGTGCAGCTAAGGATAATACATTTTACAAGCTTTCCCAGGCATAAACAACATTGTTTCCCATAAACAAATAAAATGTTCTTTTCTGGACCTGTGGGTTCAGCTTCATTAGGGGTTTGTTTATTTTGGGGGTGTTTTGTTTGTTTTGTTTTGTTTTGTTTTGCTTTGCTTTTTTCATACTGGCATTTAGATAGCAATCACCCAAAATGGATAAATACAGGTAATTAGGCTACCCGTTCTAGTATCTGGAAGGATCAGCTAAGTTTAGGGGTGTCGTTTCTTTAGAAATAGCTCACTGGTTTTTTTAGGAATTTCAGCAACTCTTATAAATCCAGTTGGTTATAATTGGAAATCATTAATAAGCCTGATCCGAAGCCCACTGGACTGGGGAGAAACTCTTACTGACATCACCATTGCTGCCATCATTCATGTTGGCTAGTTATGAAGTTAGATCCAGGAGATCACAGAATGGTGATTATATTAAAAAAAAAAAAAAATCATATTTGCATTTGAATGTTGTAGTACCACATATTTAAAGGTTAAATAAAATCTAAATTCATTGTGAATACTCTAGATTTCAGCAGTATTTTAAATCTATCCAAATACAACTTCTCTAAAAACATACCTAATTAAAAAAACATGTTTCAAAATAATGTTTCTAACACTGAAATGCCTATTGTTCAGTTCCTGTATTTATAAAAGTGTCAGCTTAATTTTGAACATTTTTCAATATTTAAAAAGCAGCTGAGCCACATTAAAAATGTCTACATTATTTTGACTAATCAATCTACTTAAAAACCAGTCAAGTTTAGTTCCACGTTTTAAAAAGTGTTTAAGTAGGATGAGCTGGTGGTCAACTTGAGAATAGTTTTGAAATATCTTGTGTGTTTATGAATAATAAACAAATTCAGTTTTGAGGGAAACTTATTGCCACAACAGTTGGAATATCATTAAGAGAAAATTATACTTGATTCATAATTTTAGCTTTGATTCAGGAAAGCATGCAAACATATGCTTAAAGCTAAGCATGTTCTATCATACTTTGCTTAATCCTGTCTGCAACATGCAGCTTACATGAATGACAAAATTTAAACAAAAAACATGGAAAGAAAAGGGGTGCTGCAGCAAAAGATTTCAAGTATGAGTTTACACCTTTGGAGAGGATGGGTAGGGGGAAGTGGAAATCTGTCAAGAAATCTAAGGTACTAGTAGACAGTGATATGATGATGGTGGCCTTAAAGATCCATCTGAAAATGAAGATCATATACGATGTGTTTGGGACTTTTTTCTTAATGTAAAGATGGCATCTGGAAGTACAAGAAACACAAGTTTATGTCATAGTCAGGGATGTCATCCACTTTACTACAGGCATAGACCTGGTAAAGTCAACTCAAACTCTAAGTGAAGAACAAGGGGAGTAAAAAAGTTCTCACACTGAGGAATTTCTATTGAGCCAGGGAGACTATATACAGGTCAAAATAACGTTAGTGCTTGAAAAATACACTTGTAAGGGAAGATGTGCCAATGAAAAGAATAAAGGAGTAAATATTACTCTTTTATTAGAAATTCCAGCCATGTTCATGTGGCTAAAGAAGTGAATATTAACAAGACAGGGAAAAGGCCTCGGCCTGAAATATGGAGGAAGAAAACAGGTTATAGAGTAGTTCAGATAAATTAGATGTTTCCAGCTAGCTGGATCTGAGGAATTTTTTTTTAAGGTACTTAAAGAACCCAAAACACCTCTCTAAAGGAATCTTAAAACACAAATGCTAAATAACCATAGAAGGACTGCCAGGTAATATATTTACAAATAAGGAAGAAAGAACTGGCTAAACCCCACAAATCTATCAGTGCAGATTGAACTCCCAGGACAAACATCCAAAAAGCAATGGAAGAAATACTGCAAATAGTTATAATCATCCTAAATGAAGATGTTAGGGAAACAAAGAAGTTAGAACATGGACCTTTCAAGAACAATTCACTCAGAACAAACTCATAGTTTTCTTCTTTTTTGATTTTCCCTAGGATGGCAGAGGGCATAGATTGGGTCAGTCAGATGTTTGGACTTCAACAGACTTCTGGTTCTGTTTTACATGAAAATTTTTCATAATAAAGTTTTGCAAGGTGGATGCAAAGCTTTTGAAAATTCATTCTCAGAGTGCTTCTATCAGTGATCTGGTAACTGGAAGAATGCCTGTGAAAGGGTTCCATGAGGGTTACATTTAAGAAGAAACAACTGCTTAATAGTTCTATGTAAATGTGGTTGTATATACATAAACTTAAAATATAGACATTTCATTCTCCTGCTTCTTTCTGTTTAGCTTCAAATAAAAATATTTTTGCTATTTGTCTGAGCTAGTGTCTACTGTGCTTTGTCCAGTGGTAACAAGATTAAGATCTAAAAAAGCTGACTATTTTATTCTAAACAGGTTAATAGTAAGTCCTCCTTGAATCCTTCATCTCGGGGCTGAAAACTTGTGAGACAGTAAATTATAAACTCATAAGACAGTGAATGAGATATGAAACAAGTGAACTTACTGACACAGTAGTGTTCACAGGTTAAAATGACAAATTTAGTCTATTTTTATTTTGCATTGATATCTAATCTTGCATTGGAATATTTTACAGATTACTCTTATAACAAAAACCAAACCAACCAACAACCAAAAAAAAAAACCAAAACATGAAAAAAGCAAACAACAAAACAACAAAACAAACGAACAAACAAACCCCATGGTCCCAAACAAGGCTCTTCATTATTTATATTAAAACACTGACTTGAAAATTTCAATCCCATGCACGTATGTTTTGCTGGAACTACAGTCAAGGCATTGCTCTGAAAATATACCTCTTCCAACTGCTGAAGGAAAAACTAAGCCTTATCTCTGCGAAGGATTAATCTGCCCACCGGAGGGCAGTGCTGCTCTTCACCAATCTCATTTCTTTCGTCCGTTATTTGGAAGAAAAAAAGGACGAGCATAGCAAACCTGGGTTTCAGGGGGCAGCTCTGAAAAGTGCACTTTACTGCTTGCTGTTCCTAGTGTTGCACGAGCAGTTTAGAATAGGGAAAGCACAGAAGCGTTCCCACAGTAAGCTGTGTTCTGGACGTAGTTAATTAACCAGCAGGTAGGCAGCTATACATTACACACGTATGCTTTCTGGGGATGCTTCAACAATTTAGAGTTTTGTCCTGGTATTGACTACATGGAGTCTGTGCAACTTTCACTGAAATAACAGATCACAGTTTGAGCCACAAAAAAACCAGAAGAATTTAACAATAAACTATATTTATAAAAGTGACAGCTCCTGAGCACTGTTGTTGCCATTTTATTGTTATTGCTACAGTTATGAAATTTTAGAAAGCTGCTGCAAATAAACTTTGTGTCTGAGAAAAGCTGCAGTTACCAGAAATTGTTCTTTTATGCTTTAAGCATTATATTTTGCTGTCTGAGTAGTTACCAAAATTGTTTGGTTCTTTCATTCACTTGGAAATTGACGATCACATATGCTATGCGAGAACAATTCTGCATCTTGATAAAGTGATTGCCTTTTCCTAAAAAGATCAGGAAAAGCAACACATGCCATATGGCTGCATGAACATCTTGGGTATGAATCTTTCAGGAATGCAAGCGCCTATGTATCTGCAAGATTGACTTCCTATTCAAATCCTTGAAAACAAAGGAACATACCAACAAAAATTAACTGAGATTATTTATGTTGAAATCTTTCCATTTAATAAAAATAAAGAAGTATTAAGATTTTTTTTCTTCAGCATTAATTCTCACCTTCAGTACTGCACATTAAGATAAGAGAAGGAATTCTTAGGTTCTGCTTTACCAGTAAGTGTGCAAACATTACTATTTTCTCAATTTCAAATGTGTGACTGGGGGTACAACTCAGGCTTTTTCTGAAAAATAAAGTTTCAAAAGCCCAGGAATATACCAAAAGGCTTTCTAAGATGGTGATATCTTGCTGCCCAGAGAAGCTGTGGATGCCCTATCCCTGAAAGTATTCAAGGCCAGGTTGGATGAGGTTTGAGCAACCTGGTCTACTGGAAGGTGTCCCTGCCCATGGCAGCAGGATTGGAACCAGATGAGCTTTAAGGTCCTTTCTAACTCAAACCATTCTACAAAAC
Source organism: Coracopsis vasa (assembly GCA_026283785.1). Lineage (NCBI taxonomy): Eukaryota > Metazoa > Chordata > Aves > Psittaciformes > Psittacidae > Coracopsis > Coracopsis vasa. Next base: position 21,328 of record JANHGB010054380.1, read on the forward strand.
CATACCACATCTCCAGTGTGGTAGTGATTTTATGCACAACTTAATGTAGTCTTCTCTGCAGGATTTTTAACAAAATCCAACCAAGCTCATCAACAGTGGTAGATGGGAAACAAAGTTGAATATGACAGAGAAGATTTCTATGTAGGCCATTATTTCTGGTCAGAACATAATGACAGGTGTCCTGGGAAAAGAGTTATGGTCCTGAAACTTTGATCCAGTTACAAAGGTTTCAGAAAAGGATATTAAGCTGTTTGTGAACTGATAGCCCTAGTTAGTTAGTTTGTTTAATTGCAAAATTAAATTGCTGCTTAAAAAAATAACATCTAGGTAGAATTTCTCAAATAAAGATAAGTGAATCCAGTCGTACTCTCACTACATCTGTTTGCTTCCTGTTTTCCACTCACTCTTGCTCATACTGTCATTTTTAAAAGGCTTTGGGTACTGAAATTGCAACTCCCTGCTAGATAACTGGAAGGGTCCCTCTAGATTTGTTGATTCTGTTTGAATCACCTGAGCTTCTTACAGCTGCAGAGGCAAAACCTGGTCTGGTATTAAATTAGGACAAGTTTCGCATGGTAATGGCAAGGCTCAAGAGTCAACTTGGTTTATCTCCCAGCACCTTTATATTGGCCCTTTCCAGCCTGTTCCCTCTACCCCCATCTCAACTCTAATAAAATTACTGTCTCTTCCAAATTTATTGATTTTTTTATTTATTTTTAGCTTCATAAAAAAATTCACTCTTATTTCCCATGTTTTTTCCATTTTCATGTTTTCATAATGTTGGACTACAATCAGAAGCCAGGAGGAGAAAGTCAGACACTTCATAAGGAATTCTTCTATTTCATACTCTTACTGCAAAGGGGTTTTAAGCTGACAGGATCAAGTTAATTAGCACATAAGAAAACTTAGCTCACTTTTAACCTTTGAACAAGAACCATGGAGAAGTAAATTGCCACAAATTATCTGCAAAATATCCTTGATAACTCAGATGCTAGTAATACCATCAAGAATAAGGGCTTTGATTTAAAGGAAAATAAGAAGAAAAATAGCTGTCAGTTTATAAATAGTATCCCTGTAACTCATGATATCTACTTGTGTCTTTTTCTTACTCTTCTATTGCTTCAGCCTTATTTTAAATTAGGGTCCGATTTTCTTGCAATAAAGGCAAGTGGAATCTGCTGATATAGCTGTAGGTTCCACTAGCACATAAAGACTCCGTTCTAAGGTTTCATGTACACTAATTTCCCTGTCTTCATCTCTTACTGAGTACGCTATGCTATGCCTTGATTTTGTCTCAGAATTTGATGTGACTTGAAAGTAAATATGCTAGTCTTTTTTACTTATTACTCTGCATGCATGGCAGTGTACACTGTTAAAAATCTTGTTACGGGTGGAAGGGACACCACCTTCTACACAGAGCCAAGAATTTATTGTTAGCCTCATAAAGTCTTAGCACTCTAATGAAAATGAAGCAGTAGTTAATCCAGTTACAAAATACTAACACTTGTAGTTCAAACTAGCAAAAAAAAAGAACCAGCCTCATAAATCTTAGCACTCTAATGAAAATGAAGCAGTACTTAATCCAGTTATAAAATACTAATACTTGTAGCTCAAACTAGCAAAAAAAAAAATACCCTCACTGACTATAATACCCTTCCAACAACTGTACAAGAAGACTTACTAGTTATCTATGCCTCTAATGTGTTATGCTCACCTTTCATCTGGCTGCTAGGGTCAATGGTGACAGTTTTCTTAAAGCAGAGAGATGCAGAGTGACATCAGATCCCAAATTCTTCTTAAGGGACTGATAATGGTGGGTTTTCTTTTCACCACCTGCTCCCCTCCACTGCTTCTAGGAAAGGAGTGAAAGCTGCTCTGCAGCCTCCTATGCCCTTAAAGGCTGTCTGTCCAGCAGGGACTACCTGGGGCTGTCAGCCCCTTCCCCGGCAGCACTCTCAGAGCTGGAGTTCAGACAGGCTGGGCAATGAGCACTTGGCCATGGGGTGCCTGGTAAACCCAGCTCAGCCTTGCTCAGGCCAAGGGCAGTCCAGCCTAGCCCTGCACAAGCAGCTCAGTGCAAATAACAGCCATAACAAAAAGATACCACTCATAGTTCTAAGTGGGTTATGTGAGGTTGTCCTAAGGCCTGCCTAGTAATGACTGTTGCCATTTTTTGTGTGTGCTGTCTCTAAATATAATGTGTACTTTATGATAATATATTCAGGGGTCGTTAAAAAAGAATTTTTCATTTGCTACAGTAAGAAGATATTCTGTTCCAAATATAAATTATGTCTATTTTAATTCCTGGAGTAATCATTAGAACACCAACCCACTCTAATGGTTTCTAGAAACCAGAAGAAAAACTGAAGAAACACCAGAGGTACCTCATTTTATATTGGAAAGTTGATTTTTGCTGAAGTTAATAGATAAAAGTAGAATAATAAAAAAAAAATATATATCTTTTAAACTCACTGTGATTAGTTACCTTTCGCAAAGGAGCAGGAAGAGCTCTTCTTCCACAGTCAGGCTACTCCCATCAGAGGAACCAGAAGATATACATATTGAAACTCATAGCTTATATTGTATTTTTTAAGAAAGTCCTTGGAAGATAAGATTTTGCTCATACAATCAGTAATGACTCTAGAAGAATAAATTAGCTCAGACTGGAATGTGTTTCTCTTACTTAAGGAACACAATTTAACTTGAGAAAACTTGCTTTTCCTTTCCTCTTCCTTTCTTCCTCCCCCAAAATCATTCCATGAAGGACTCCAAGTCATCCATGTAGGATTCCCTCTCTGATAGGAAGATCACTCACTGCGATACCGCTAAGTATGTAAAAAACATTTACTTTGACCAACCTGTGGCCACTGCAGGAAGAATAAAAATCTTTCACCTGCATAAATGCAGCAGGTACAAACTGCCTGTGAATACATATACACTAAAATTAATAGAAAGGTTTAAGAAGCATAGACATCTCTTAGAGAGTCTTCCAAGCACAGTCAAGAGATGACAAAAATGGACTCATCTTAAAATCAGACTGTGAAGAAAAGCTATGCTGGCACTGCCCAAGGTAGCACACACCTGCAGATCCTGTCACAGAAGTTATAGGTGGTCATCGACCAGCTCTTGTTCTACCTTTCTGAGCTCAGAGTTTCCTGGGCCAGTTATGATACCTCAGTTACAGATTACTGTGTTTGAATACTAGTTCTAAAATAGCTTTGTTTTTGAAGAGGCTTAAGTGGCTATCTGGCATTCTTTTAGACACTTCCAAAGCATCTGAGGCTAATGCATTACATATAGGCCCTTCTACGTGGTCTATAGAAGAACAGAATGTCCTTCGGAATTCCCATTTGAATAGAGAAAGCATTACAATAGCTAACAATTTCTTTGGCAGTTTTCATTTAATTTTGTTTCATTTCAAACCACAGATGCAGAAAATGGAATTGTGTAAGACAGAATACTTTTCCCACTAGACTTTGGGAAGCATGGTACTTTAACTGAGGAACTACTGGAAGATAAAAGCTGTTTGTCACTGCAGTAAAAAAAGAAATGCCCTCTTAGGCACTCAGCAAGAATGTGCTGATGATTGAGCTATCCTTTAATAAAGTACATTCTCTTATAATCTCCACTCCAAAGACCATTAGCAATGTAAAGTTCACATGAGGTGATAAAATTCACAAACTACCTACATTTTTCATGCAAAATAAAAGATATGATACACCTTCTGCGAGGCTTGCTAACTATCTTTGGCTTTTCAGGTTGTGATATCTATTAATGTGAGCATTTTGACTTTAATTACAAATTTAGCACAGTCTACCACTTACAGAATTTCAGGCATTTTCCCCCAGCTGCTCCAGCCAAACTTCTAAGCTGAAAGGTATAAATACATCAAGTTAGCCAAAAAGCTTTTGAAGCAGATCCAACAGCAGTCAGACTGCTGAGGCTTTCATGCTTCCTGGAGCGATGAAGGGGAGGTAGAGAAAGAATAAGCACTCTTGCCATCAGCTAGGGAACCATTTTGCTCATAGATATGTGAGGTGGAAATCAAAGAACTTGTCAGAAAATTCATGAATATAAGAAATAATGAATTAACGAATTAATGTCTTAGACTACTCTGTATAAAGGGAATTGAGCCACTGTTTATCTTGTTTGGTTTTATTTTTGCTAATGAGTTAATAAAATAATGCTTAAATTACAGTGTAAATTGTCCTGTAAATTCAGGATATTCAAATGGATCGTGACAATAATGCTCTGTAAAATAGGACCTCACATTCCTCTGCTGCATAGATGGTATTGTGTTCCAAACAAATAATAATAATACTATGAATTTTCATATTTTCATGAATTTCATATTAGCTATCATTAGTAGCAAGAGCCATGGGGTCAGTAAAGTTGTTAATGATTGCTGCATTCATAGACCAGGTGCAAAGGCAAGATAAGGAGCCCTTGGAACAGCTGCATTCAGGCTGGTATTGTACAAATTTGAGCAAAGGTTGGCATATCATGTTATAAAATTCTGAGTTTGAGCAAATCACACTTTCTCTATTATTCGCAATCTGGTTTTAGTCAAGACCAGCAGCTCAGAGTGAATTTGATATTTTTAGGCTGGGCCTGAGATGTATATTATTTATAAATATCTTAGTCAAGAATTTCTAAAGTGAACAAGTTTAAAAATAATGCTGGAGGTCTGGCCCACCCCTCTTCCCCCCCTCTCTCCCATACACAGGTTACTATGTGATTTCAGAAAAGAGTGTGATCTCTCATCATATCAATATTTGATCAGCTAATAAATACAGCTTGCTCAAAAACTCAAGTCTGTCAGAATTCTCAGTGATTATGTTCTGTATGTTAAAATGGTAGCAAACCATTTTAATGTGTATTGGTGATACAACAAAAGCTATGCTGTTCTCTTAGTCCCTATACATTCTTCACATAGAACATAATATCTGAGTATCTCAGAGCACCTTTGATTTAAGTCTTATACCTATGAACCTATTTCTCTCTTTCTAGCCTTCCCCTATGATCCTGAAAGAGATACACATTTCTTAGAATAATTGTTTTATCAGTGTTAGCCATCACCTATATTACTATAGTTATTTTCGTCTTTAATTATGGGCCAAGATCCCATTGTAGTAAACACTGTGCAAATACAGAAAGAGTTCCAAAACTATGAAAAGCATGGGCTAAGTGTGAGACTGTCAATAATGACAGACATAGGAAAATGAAGAGAAAATGAGACATTTTGTTCCGCTTAATATATATTGATGGCAACACACTAAGATCTTAATACTTATGAACAGAGTTGCTTGCAGAGTTGGGTATCAAAGTATAAGGCTGCAGAGGAGTTGCTATTCTAGTGAATAAATATTATAGAGATTTTTCAACGAAAGAAAAGCAAGCTGAAAAATATCTGAAGCCCAGAAAAATACTTAAAACTGTTGAGACATCTTTTTTCTCCATACCACAGGATTATTCTCTGTTTTCAGTAGTGAATTTAATAGAGATTAATAGCATAAACAAAAACTCCCATGATACCAGAAGTTACTCTCTGTGAGAAATGAAGCAGGAAGAACAACCCTTGAAGTGATGCATTATTATTTCTGGGTCACACTTGCAGGGAGGATATTCAAAATACTGCTCTGCACAATAAGATTATGGGATCAATAGAGATTTTTTCTGCATTCTTTCCTGAGTCAGCTTTGCCTAATAAGCAACTCTGAAATTACCATTCCTGCAGTTTCAGCTGGGAATCAGACTGTCTGGATGGTGCATTTTTGGATCAGTCCTAATAACTATATTTCTACATATATATACAATTGCACTTAAGCAATCCCATCTCATTCAAACAAAACTTTACTTTCAGCAGGGATTAATTAATCAACAAAGATTAATTGCAAGGTATACCGGGCAGCTGAAATGCTTATTGGTGTTTAGCTTCCCTGGTTTAGCTTTTGAAAAAAATATTTTAATCAAATTGATCCCACTCACTTCTCAAAATGAAATGATGTCTGGATCAAAATCACTTCTGCTTTGGAAGCTTTTGGAACATATCTGGTAGAATGGAAAGAAAATTTTTTGCATTTGACCTAACTACACAAAAAGCATATAGTATGGGAAAAATTCAGACTGTAGGGAGATAATCGCACTTACTGTGTTAGCAATTGTACTACAATATAGTACATTCAAGGTTAAAGAAATGAACAATATCAGATTCAGAAAGTACTGACCTGAGGTCATTCATCATTTTTTCATACCTGCTTCTTCAGAGCAGCTTATAGCCTTGTGGTAAGTAGAAACAGCAAAGGTAGTAAACCAGACAAATATACACGGAGGTGAGGAAAGAAAGCATGTTTAGACTGAGTTGGCAAATATAATAGGCATAGAAAACAGTCATGGGGGAAAGAAACCAGGGAAAGGAAAAAAAAAAAAGGAAAACTTCTTCTGATAATAAGGAGAACTTGAGCAGCTGTCCATTTCTTGTTTCATTGCAACTAATGGCAGAAGGCTTACAAAACTTTCAGGTCAACAGTTCCAGCACTCTGGTACAAGCATCACTAATGGTACAAGACCTGTGAAAATAATTTGTGACTCCCCACCAGACCCTGATATTGCCACTGTGGCTACTAACACTGTGGCTAAAATTAGGATGAAGCTGCAGTTCAGTGGTTTTTCATGTTGAGAAAAACGTGCAGTTTTAAGCAATTTCTGTATGTAGACTCATGCTGGGAAAATATTCAAGCAAAAATTAACTCATAGGTATTTTGAAAGATGTGACAGAGGATTTACAGTAGTTGCTGCAGAGTTATGTTTTAATCAGCATATTACAATCTACTTGCAGACTTCCTTCTACTTGAGAATTAAATTTTTCTTCCTACATTTAACAAAATTCTGATCCTTTCTTTTCTTCTCAATGTAGTTTATTAAGACAGCATGAGACTCCATAATGGAACATATCCAAAGAAATTACTGTTTTCTTATTTAAGCAGTTACCTCAGAGAATGTCTCCTTAGTTTGGGATATTGGCTTTTATACACTGCCATCTTAGCTAGATGATTCAGACCTGCAGAAGATCATGGTGTTACTATCCAATGAACCCTCCTTGGGCAAACGGATATTTCCTTTAGTGATTCCAACAAATACAGAAGTAGTATGTTCTGTATCAATATCATAGGTCAGTCTTTGAAATAAAATATATCACAGATGATTTATTTTGGTGGGAGAACAAACTAGTATATTTGTACCATTAACTTTCCATAAACTGTTAAAAATTATCAACTGTTTAAAGACCTAAATCATATTTTCGCCTGTCAGCCAATTGCAGCAGAAAAGGGAAGATTAGCTGAGAGAAAGGTTTTTCTATTTGGTTGCAATGTAATTGGTTAAGTGATATAAAAAAAAGAATTGCTGAATTTAATTTTATTTTCTCCTTTTTTTTTTTTGTTTTAACAATTTTTTCTGACAATGGTATCAAAAAAATCATAGCACAAAAATATGAATTTCATCCTGTGGATGGCGCTCCTGGACTGTCAGAAAACTAGAGACTTGAGAACTGTGCCTTTGATGAAATTTTATAACAAAATTCAGATTTGTTTGCTCCATACCCACAATATATTCAGAAGGCAAGACCTGAATAGCCAAGGTACTCTTAAAATGACTGTAAATGCTCTTTATTAAGTGCAGTTTTTATAACCTCAGCACCCAGTCAAACATTTACAGGTAAGTTCAACAAATACAGTATTTCATCTGATAAATGAGAAACTAAATCTGCTAGAGAAGCAGCAGAGAGATATTATTACAATTCCAGAATCGTTTATGTTGTATATGATTAAAGCAAGAGTCCTGGAGCAAGCTCCTGTTCCAGAAAACAAAGTGGAGTGCATTGTCCTATTGGAGGTTAATGGTTTTACCATGTCTCCTGCTTTCTCTCCCTGGACATCCTGAGGTAATTCTCTCAGTCCCTGGAGTGGGGACGATGATGATGAAACAAAGCCTTGGGGATAACATGCACTCATGCATCTTTTATGATGGAAAAGGGAGGGACAAGGAATACAAGAAAGAATACGTATGGGTGGCCCTGTATGTGCCCTTTTGCCTAGCCTAAAATAAAATACCCTCATCCTTTGGGGTGGCCAGGGTCTCTAGCCTCTCCTTGGATGCTGAAGAAGGAACACTTAAGGCCAAGCAAATGAAAAGAGACAATTTCCACAAACTAAAATTAGCAATAATTTGAACAGAGCTGTTTGATCTTAATCAGCAGGCAAGAAGTAATGACTTCATCTCTGTCTATATTGCTCAGGAGGATTCACAGAGTAAGAAGGGATTCACAGGGTAAGCAGAAAATACTGGCCACCGAGGAAGACTCCACATATACTTCATGTGAATGTCTTTCTCAAGCCTCCTGTGCTTGTAATTAAAGTTAAAAGAAATCACATTTGAAGACTGGACTTCATGTCTTTCATCACATACACTTGCAATTCCTCTTCCCTTTTCCATTTTTCTCACACAAGCAACATCATATTAAACAGCTACTGCATATTACTGATGTTGCCACATCCATTCAGGGCAGGCAAAAGTAGGTAGCTCTGTTCTGTTAATAAGTTTTTCTTTAGAAAGCATGCAGCGTTCAGAGGTTACATCCCTCCAGCTCAAACTAACTGCTGTGACAAATAGGATCATTTACAGGACAGTAAACAACCACACACTTGTAGCTATTTGCTGCATCTAAGTGATAAATTTTAATGTCCTAAATAGAGACAGTCTATAATCTGTGTAAGCAACCTGTAAATCAAAATAAGTAGCCAAATAAAATTGCTAGTCCTTTGGTGAAAAATATCTTGAGAATAAAGAATGCAGAAAAAATAATGACTGTCATCTCTGCAAGGAATAGTATAAAACAATTTAATAATTAAGACTCCAAGGTCATGCTGGGAGTGACTGATCAAAAGTCACACTTTTGTGAGAGCTCTGTGAATGAGCATATTAAACTTCCTTGCTGCACAAGTTAAAGTTTGCTAAAAGAGTTCAAGCTCAAAATGTATTCATCCTAGATGCTACTCCAGGAAAATCCATGTTTCAGTACTAGCCAAATGTATATAACAGTGTCTGTTTATTTGCTTTAGGTTAAGTATCAGTTTGTAAGAATTACCAGGTTCCCTGTAGGTATAATAGCATTTCCTCCAAATAAGGAGATACAGTCAAGTTAGAATACCTGTGCCATACTACATATTCATACTCCAAATATAACTTAACTTTAAAAAATTATTACGTTTCATATCTTCAACAAAACATGTTCCTTATTCTTAGAAACCCAATTAAGCCAAGTGTGCTGAAGAATATATCTCAACAGGCTAGAACTTTGTGAATAATGAAAAGTAACATTTTCTTCAAGGAGGCATTTTTAGTTCACAGCTAGCCTAGCAAATAGGAATTGCATTACTTAAATACCAAACTCCATTTTACCAGATATTGATGACATCATATAAGGCAGTTCTTTCAATACTCCTCACAGAAATTTTCAACATACTTCTTTACTAAAGCATTTAAGGTACCTTCACAGGTGTACTAGAAGTATGATTTCTTGCAAGAAACTTTTACTAAAACCCTATCTACTTCAATGTCTCAGCCTACTGTCAGTCATTTCAGACCAGAAGATTCATCACTTGTCCTTTGAATGTATCATACCAAGTATCTTGAATGCCAGATTGCCACTCTGAGCATAACACTCTCTAGTAGAAAGGCCAAAACCAAACTGGCTTAAATAATTAGATCTTCAGAGAATTACAGTGAGTATTTGGTTGTCACCCTGTAGAAGCTACCAGGCATCTCTGGCACTAATGGCAGCCACATCCCTTTGGCAGTATCTGCTCAACAAACACTTTCTATTCAATTGCATTTCAAGTACACTGCTTGCAAGATACCAGATTCTAGGTGAGATTCGGTTGCATTAAGTTAAGCTACAAACATGGTACAAAGCACTGTACACCTTCTTCTTGATCAGGCAGGGGTCTGTCCATTGTTAAACACCAGCATCCTCAGAGGTAATGTCACTATTTCTTACATGGTGCGAAAACAGCACATAGCAGTCCACACAATATATTTCTTTTTCCTGAAAGGTCTTCCTCCATCGTGAGCTCATGCTATGAGGTGCTTTCTCTGTCAGCGCTGACAGGAGGGCAGTCCAGTGCTTTCATGTTTTCTGAAGACTGTCAGAAGCAGCTGTCTGTGTCAGGGTTACTTGCCATAGCCCACAGTTATCATAGCAAACTCACACCAAGGTGGATCCACTCAATGCCTTTAGGAAGTATGTACATTATGATGAGATCTCTCAGGAAAGATGATTGTTTGAGGTAGAGAACACCATTATCATTTCTGTGAATATGTAGCTCCTATTTGCCAGCCTTTCCTTAGAAAAACCTTGCTCTCACTTTGAAGGTGACTTAACAGATACGTTTGTTATAGCATGTTTAGTCCAGTGCAAATACAAAGAAAATACATCCACAGAAACTGAAGATTATCTCTTAAAGAGAAAGAAAGGGTAAAAAAAGAGTACATCCAGCTCACAGTGCAGGGGGTATGGCACAGAGGACATGAAAACCATCAGGTGTCTGGCACCAGCAGCAAGTTCTGAGTTTTAGCAGAGAAAGGGAATTCACTTCTGTATAAATACATTAATCCGTTACAGGTTTGAGGCTGTTTGAGACGGAGTACTAAATATGTCTGTGATACAACAGAGCAGTAATGGAAGTTACTGAGACTTTAATGGAATTATACAAAAAGCAAGTGCTTACTCTTTTTCCAGGAAGGCAAATACAATTTTCCCAGAACAACCCAGGCAGCACAAATTTGGAGGAGAAATCTAATGACTTTCAAAAATGAATGTGTCTCCTCAGCAGTGTTAAGGCTTCTATTCAGACCAAGCTGTGCTGACTGTCAGTGGGATGACAAACAAGTGGGTATTTTATGATACCCATATGGCTAGGGCATTTTTACTGATGCTATCTGAGACCACTAAGTTGTTAAAAGAGAATGGTAGTGCTTTGCTGTTGAACTCCACTTCTCTTAAACTGACTAATATTACTGGCTACCTACAGTATGCTATGTTATGAAGAGTCAGATGCAGAAGCAAATTGCCATGCCTAATCTTCTTAAAATCAAGATTTTTCACCCTTTCCTTGCTCATTTTTCTATATTTTGATCATCATTTCTAATTCTGTTCTTAGTGTAGGCCTTATTTCTACTGGTTAATTGATATTAGTGAGGAATTCATAAGAGTGTGGTCTAAATCTGGTAGCTTTGTAATTTATTCTGACACTGCTTTTCTAACTACCACTTGATAGAAACCTACTTTTATGCCAGATTTCTTCTGAGTTTTGAATGGAATAAATCAGTCAAAAAAAAAAAAAAAGGCAGATAAAGAAATTCCTCACTCAGATGGCTCAAAATTAATTTTGGGATTAGAGAATGGGGTTCATTCTCTTGCATATACTATTGTAGTCCTACAATTGCAGAGTGGAAATTCTGCATTCTCAATTAAACCTCATGGTTGGATTCCAAAAGAAAATAATAAGAGACTTTCAGAGAGCATAGGAGCCGAGAAGAGTATTCTGTGGATATGTGACAGAGAGAAAAGAAGATAAATGAAATTGATGAACAAAGTGTAACCTTTTTAAACATATTTTACTTTATTGTGTTTAGTAGTTATTGAAAAGGAGGCCCATAGCTAACCAGAGAAAATTCTGGAGCTATAAGAAAATAGGAAAATGCAGCCAACTCACAACTCTATTTCTGCATAAATGCTCACCTGAAGCAGCAATTCTGTAGTGTTGTGGATGTAAAGTTATGAGCTATGAAAAAAGTGGGTTATTTTACTTAAGTTTCCAGTAAAACAGTCAAAGTTGGATAAATGATGTATACGCTGTGTCAGCCCACAGTGATGTTTGCATTCTAAAAGCTGAACTAAGAGAAATTATTAGTAAAACTGCAGTAGCCAGAGCAGGTCACTGAGCAAACAGTGACTAGGCAGGGGGTAGCAAGGAACAACTGGCAGAGTAGAGAATGGCTAACCAAACATGCCAGAAGTGTGAGAAGTAAGGAATAGGTGACAGAAGAGAAAGAGCTCATAGCATAGGATCAGCTGCATCTTATATAAGGGCTTGCTACCAGGCAAAACCTTGAGAACAGCAACTATGAATGAGATGAATACTCCATAATCAAAAGAAAGCAACCAGCTGATTTAGCAGTTGCCTCATAATCTCACTAGAGAAGTATACTGTGAAATAGTTACAGCTACTGTGTATAAGGTAGTCATCTTATGGATCTACTTTCAGATGGTTTTCCTTTTCCCAAGTTAATAAAATAGAGAAAGTTAAGTCAACTGATTGACATTAGTAAGCAGAGGAAATCAGCTCAGTGAAACCAAAAAGCGTAATTCATTTTTCCCAAAGCTTCAAGATGAGGCCTGACCTGTCATTTTATTAACCCTGTCTTAAAACAACACCCTTGTCCTGATTCCTGCATATCAGCCCTAACAGGCTGAGCTTGCTTATATTTGTCAAATGAGAGTGTGATTGGGATGAGCATCAGAAATGTGTTTTTAGGGAAAGTTTAAACTGTGGTAAATATTCGCTAGCAATGCAGGAATAGAGATGGCTAAGATCTAAAAGAAAACAGAACAGTTGCATCTTTTTTAGCTATAGAGAGTATATAACCTTTAGGAATAGAAACATATATTATGGGCCTGGTTAACCTGTACAAATTAAACTATCTTGCTCAAGCATGGCAAGAACGCGTTCTCCCAGAAAACAACTGATTTAATGCACATAAGCTACAAACTCCCTGTGGAAAGAAGGCAGTTAGTAATGGCTAACAACAATCTTCAGCACACTCTTGGTCACCTTTTTCCTCTAGGCATTTCAGAAAATGATAAGGAGAGGAATGAAAGATGGATGAACTGTCTTAGTGACTACAGCTGGTGCTTAGTTGTCATCCTTCCAAAGGGTCCAGTAGCCTCTGTTATATCGTCATGTTTGTTCTCAGCATGAAAGAAGAGGGGCTGCCAAG
>JANHGB010054380.1:34486-48941 GCA_026283785.1 Coracopsis vasa
CCCTAAGCCCTAACCCTAAACCCTAACCCTAACCCTAAGGCCTAACCCTAAACCCTAACCCTAACCCTAACCCTAAGGCCTTACCCTAAACCCTAACCCTAAGCCCTAACCCTAAACCCTAACCCTAAGGCCTAACCCTAAACCCTAACCCTAAACCCTAACCCTAACCCTAACCCTAACCCTAAACCCCGGTATCTTTAAACAGGCAGAAAACAAGATCAATTGTCCTGATGACATTGTCCTGATAGCCTATGGAGACCACAGGTTAGGCATCCAAAAATGAAGTAGGCAGAAAGGAAACTTTTTCCACTGCACTGTTCAGTAATTTTACAGCCTTTCACAACCCTAGTTTGAAATATATTAGTGGAGAAAGAGTGAATCCAGCCATTTCTCATTAAAATTCTTTGTTGCACAGAAATAAAGTCAGAAGTGTACCTTGAAGATTGTCTCCCTGCTTGGTTAATGACCATTTGTGCTTTCCTAAGTAGCATAGTCCAGGTTTCAGGTGTCAGTGCAAACACTGCTGGTATTCCGGTACATAAGTCCACAGCTAGGAAACTTTTCCCTCTCCCAGTCTGTGGTACTCCATATTTCAGTGCTCTTCAGCCTTTCACACAGAAAACAGTTGACATTACATCCCTTACAATGTTGTTGCTGTTCTGCTTGAATTAGCATGTGTCGTGGTTTAAGCCCAGCTAGTAACTCAGAATCACACAGCCGTTCGCTCACTCTCTCTTTTCCCACACCCTCCAGGTAGGATGGGGAGGAGAACTGAAAAAATGTAAATCTCATGGGTTGAGATAAGAACAGTTCAGTAACTAAAATACAATATAAAATTACTACCACCACTAATAATAATAATGATAAGGGAAATAATAAGGGGAAAAAAACATAATATAAAACTAAAAAGGAAAAGGAAAAAAAACCCCACAATAATAAACACAATTGATGCACAATTGCTTACCACTTGCTGACAGATATTGAGCCTAACTCGAGCAGCGATCTAGTCCTTCCGGGTAACTCCCTTCCCCGTGTATATACTGGGCATGATGTGCTGCAGTATGGAATACCCCTTTGGCTAGTTTGGGTCAGGTGTCCTGCCTCTGCTTCCTTCTGGCTTTCTGTGCCCCTCCGCACTGGCAGAGCATGAGAAACTGAAAAGTCCTTGATCAGGGTAAGCATTACTTAGCAACAACTAAAACATTGATGTGTTATCAGCATTGTTCTCAGACTAAAGGCAAAACACAACACTGCACCAGCTGCTAGGAAGAAGAAAAATAACTTACAACTGAACCCAGGACAGCACAGGTTTAAACCACTTGCTTTGGAAACATAATGCTGCTTACTCTCATCAGTAGGTAACACTGTTTAGCTTTGTATTTGAGACCTTTATAGAGAAAGGTTGCAATCTGAGGACACACCTATGCCTGAAATATGTGAAATTTTAAGTTCATCCACAACAAAATGTATCCATAACAACTTCATCTACAGTTGTTCATATAATTCTAGTAATTTAGGACTTTAGTCCATATTATGTCAAACATGGCAAAGCTAAGTTCTTTGGCTTTATTAAGGCTTACGGGACCAAATGCTACATTTTGTAGACAAATCTGTGGATCACTAAAATCAAGTAGAACCTCTACAACTCATCAGTAATCTGCTACGGCTTCCGCAGTGCATCCATGATGCACTCTGAAATAGGTCATCCAAAGAGGCTTCAAACGATGAATTTTTTTCTTGGCTCTCTTACTCTCTCTTAATCAGTCCTATGTGCTAACTTTTTCCAAAGTTAAAGATCAGGGGAATCAGCATAGGATAACATTTGTTTCAGAGTCTAGAAGGATGCCACAAGAAAATCATAAAGGGGATACCTCAGAAATAAAAACATGATATATCTCTTCGCTGTGTGTCTTTTAAGACCATGGATGTCATTTCATGGGTCATTGTCACACACACAGACATGAGGGAGATAGTCCCACAACTGCATTATTGGTTGATGGTGCATGAGAAATGTAAATAAAAGCTCACACTCTAAATATGGAAGATCTACTACTCAGTTACATATGCAAGGACAAACAAAAAGAGCAAACCACAAAGCCATATCATTCAAAATAATTTCACTGCCATTAGTTCCAAATGCATGATCAATCTGATTGATTCTGATCTTACTATACTTTAATAAAGATTACATTGAAATATTTTATACATTTATCTTTTTTGACCAAGTAAAAATAATTTTAAGTTGTATAGTATTCACTCTCATGCCCAAAAGCTTGTCCTTTTTTAAATAGTACAAAAGTTTCTTATTTAACAGACCCTGACTCAGAAGTGGTATCCTTTCTACCAAGAAACACCACTACTGCAGAGCTTTGGAGCCACAGTGAGAAGTTGCTGTTCATGCCTCAGTTTCCTGAATATCTAGGAAACACCCAGAAATACCCATTAGTCAGACTGCATATAAGCAGCACTATGTATGTTCAACTAATTGGCCAAATATGATAACACTCTCATGATGAAACCACTGAATCATCAAAATTATTTTTACATTTAGTTTAATTGCTTGACTAGCCTCAGATCCTCATCAGCAAATGAAAATAACTGAGTGTGTTTAGCTAAAGTAATGGTATTTCAGCCATGACCGTGCATGCCTAGCAACAGCCACTGCAGTATACTACAATGTGAAACAGTCCAAAGTCTGACTGGAAGCATTTAAGCTGCAGACATCACTGCTAACAATGATTGCTAGTAGATGAAAGGCAATTAGGATCATAGGAAAGGGGTTAAGTGACAGGCCATAAAAATGATCCATTCAATTGTTTTTATTATCCATGCAAAAATAAACAATCTTCCTATAAATATACAACTGCAGTTTATCAGGGCCTCCTATACCTGACTCTTGCATCTAGTTTTTGTCTGAATCTTTTTATCCTTCCATACTCACTGAAGGAACAGGAGATATAACGGAGTCTCCTTTGGGTGAAAAAAAAATAATAAAAAAAAAATTGCCTGCTCCTTACAAGCAAAACTTGTCTCCAGTCACAAGTGCAGGCAAAGTAGACATTTTGTAGACATGTTTCAGCATCAAGTTTTTAGTATCAAGTTTTCTACTTTTATTCTTTGTTACCTAACTTCAACCTCGACAGTGCTATAAGGAGAAATATCTTTTGCAAATGCTTTGAAAGCCCTTGTCAATGTACTATTAAAATGGTGGTAGTGGGAGAGGGAGGGGTAAGGGGGAGAAAATCAGTTACCAAATCAGGAGGTTATCCAGAAATCTAGAAACACTATTTGATGTTTATTCATTATGAGAAATGAAAAAAGGGCATGACAACAATCATATCAAAATGGTCTCAACAAGCTCTGAAAGCTTTACCTTCAGATGGGAGCCAGAAAAATAAACCAACTGCTCATTTTTTTCTTCCTTTGCTAATTTGAAGAAGAGAATGGATTTTCTCTCAGGAGTACTTCGCATGTAAATTTGAGGCACTAACAGTGACACAAAATAGGCATAAAATTTAGGTCTGAACATAAGCTATCCCTTCTCCCAGTGGTTCAGGGGAGGGTTTGCTGTTTGTTTGTTTTTAGGAGAAAATTGATTTTTTTCATGTTTTCTGATCAAACACAGCCTTATCCAGTTGAAATGGGAAGAGCATTTTAATGAAAAATCACGTTAAGTGACAAGAATCGAGTCAACTTAAAATTCCTATTTAGTACTGCTGTACTGAGCATGCAACTATACAATGATTATGCCTATTACAACAGTGGTCAAAGTATGGGGAAGAGAACTACAGGGTGGAAAACAAATTTGCTTCAATTATAAGATAGTTATTCTGACAGAATAATGTATTAAAAACTTATGGACAGAAGAGTGAGGGATAATTTGGCAGAACGTAGCCCATAATTTGCAAATATCTTGGTAATTTCAGTCTAGAACTATCTCTGGACTGAAGTCTGCTCAAAGTATCCCATGAAGACACTGTGCAATGCAAAAGAGACATTGAAGTTTGTGGAGTTTTTTTAGACAACTGAAAGTCTGATTTATTCCCACTACAAAACCAAAAATGAAAACACAGGACTTGGAAATAAACAAATATTTTAAATTAAGACAGATATCCCCACAGTATTACAATCTAAATTAAGAAATAAATAAATTCTCACTCCATTAATACCTTCATTTCATCTCTGCGTCTATGAAGACAGGCTCTATTTATTTCCATGGATACTGAGCACTACTTGGAAGTCATCAGTTAATTACCACTACAAATCTTCAGCAAAACAAACAGTGAGGTGGTAGTTACAAACAATTCATAATCCACCCTGGTTTTGCCTAAATTGAAAACCACATTCTTCTGAATTTAAATCTTGTCTCTCTTGGGTTTCACTTCTATTTGAACTGTTAAGATATTTGCTCTTCTAATAGCTACCTGATTGCAGGAGATAGACATGCCTTCTTTCTATTAATCTATATTTAAACATTATAAAGTAGTGGCAAGGACCTGACAAGGAAAGGAGATTAAGACTTAAGGCTAATAATCAGCTATATCTTTTATTTCAAGCTTTACGCTGATTAAGGGAAATGTCTGAAAAAAAGTACATTACCTTTTGTTTGGCAGCAGTGAAAGTGGGATAGCATAGCTTTTATTGGATTTAGGAGAAGTAACTGTCATTCGCTTCTTGTTGATATTTTAAATTTCTTACTAAAGCATAGCCTAGATTTGCATAGAAGAATAAAAGATAATATAAAACTTGTTCAAATTTGCTCAGTAGAAACTCTTTCCACCAGAGCCATTATCATCCTGTGAGGTATACAGTCTTTACATCTATTTACCTGCAAGAACTTTGGGTCATACATTTAAAAAATCCCTGTGATGATTTGCATGTTGTAAAATATGCATGTGCAAACAAAAACTGAGGGGAAGTTTAAACCAGCTCTCTTAGCCTCTTATGCACCTCCAAAACATCTCATTAAGCTCAGAGAACAGGAAAGTCATCCCCATCTTCTAACAGTTCTTCCGACAGGTAGGAGCTTTTTTATTGTCTTTTGGTTCTTTCTCCTGTTAACTTCATGCTCCCCTTCTTGGTTTGTTCTTTCTTACACATCTCTGTGAATGTGCTCAGCTCTGGACATTTCAAACATATCTGCTGTGGCTCAGGAAATTAATTAATTAATTAAAAAGGTGAGTATATTTGGTTCCATTTAGGGATAATCCAGTTTCCTCCCTTTATTTCCATAATTTCCCTGACCATGCAGGGGCTTTCCTTTATATTCTGCATTTCAGATGGGCATTCGGGTTGCTTACAATCTTTTACAAAAGTGAGTCTCAATATAAAAAGTTTCATTTTGATGGTTGAAAGAATTTAATCTGCTTGATGTCTGAGCTCACACTCTATTTAAAATGGGTGGTAGATCACTGGTAATCCATACAGCTTTCCTTGTGCAGGCAGATGCCCATGAGAATGAAAAGGGAGGCATCTGAGACATAAACCTCTTGAGATTTCTTTTTAACAAGTTGTTAATTTTGGGGGTGGAGACACGGAATGGCTCACATTAGTCATAAGGAAAATTAATGTGTTACTGTCTTGAAACCTGTACAAGGTATTGTTAAATTATTTGGAAGTTTCTTTATGGTCCCTTTAAGACTTATGCCATACGCCTAGGGAAGAAAGATAAATGTCTTCCCTTTTGTCAGCAGATTTCTTGATGGGCTGGGAAGAAGCAAAACCAAACAGAAGCAGTAAAGCATAAACTTGTTATTTAGCTAACAAAAAAAGGCATCTAATGGGGCAGCATAGCTCGTTCATTATTTTTATTGGCCTTGGAGTTGCTTAGATTTTTTTCCTTTATATATTTTCATAGAAATAACTCCACTTGCCTTTCAGAGCACTAGCAGCTAATGTGCTTCCTCCCCCTTCAGCCTTGAGATAAAATACCCAGTAACACAACTAACATTCGTAGCAGCAAGACAAAGACTGCACAGGTCCCCAGGTCTGCAGCATTTGACTCAGAGTGTGGAGCTGAAAGTGAAGGAACTCAATAGCACTAGTGAACAAACAGATATATTTCTTAGGAGGACTTAGGACTTTATTGCCTGTGGCATTTCTCTAGACTCTATTCCGGAATAAGGATTTTCCTGCTGAAAGCATACTCCATTTTTATTTCTTTTCCCCAAGAGATTCTATGATGTTTTACTACTTTCATGTATAATGGTAGTGCTGTCACTGTAATGCCATGTGAACTTCAGTATATTTGATCACAGGAAACATTTATACTTAAGCTTTTATATCACATCACTCTAGACTCTCTTCTTTTGTTTTCCCAGTTCTTGAGGTTTTGTGAAGTCTTGACATCATTTAAATAAAATTATTGCAGGTATATGAATGAGAATCTTCAGTAACCCAAACTATGCAAGACAACACCCTATTTCACAGTGTCGCTACATCTTATGATCCTCACTGTCCTGGTTTTGGCTGGGATAGAGTTAATCTTCTTCCTGGTGCAGTGCTGTGTTTTGGCTTTAGTCTGAGAACAGTGTTGATAACACATCAATGTTTTAGTTGTTGCTAAGTAATGCTTACCCTGATCAAGGACTTTTCAGTCTCCCATGCTCCGTCAGTGAGAAGGGGCACAAGAAGCAGTGAGGAACCAGAGACAGGACATCTGACCCAAACTAGCCAAAGGGGTATTCCATACCACAGCACATCATGCCCAGTATATAAACTGAGGGGAGCTACATAGAAGGCTGGATTGCTGCTCGGATTGGGCTGGGTATCAGTCAGAGAGTGGTGAGCAATTGTATTGTGCATCACTTGTGTTTATTGTTTTTTTCTTTTCTTCTTTTAGTTTTATATTCTCTCCCCTTGTTATTTCCCTTATCATTATTAGTAGTATTACATTATACTTTAGTTATTAAACTGCTCTTATATCAATTGTGTGGTTTTACATTCTTTCTCTTCTCTTCCTCATCCCACTGGGGTTGGGGTGAGCAAGCAGCTGTGTGGTACTTAGTTACTTGCTGGGTTTAAAGCATGACAGTCCTTTTTGTCGCCTAACATTGGGCACGGACTGTTGAGATGACAACAGACCTGACCAGAGTGTGACAAAACATATTTGTTATAAGCATAAGTTTAATAGTCACTGGTCACATTTTTGACTTATTTGCTCTTGGAGTTCTTGCCTTTGGTCTCAGAATTTTGTTATGTCACACCTTACTTGCAGCCTGTAGTTTGTTTTGGCATTTATTGCCCTTGGGGCCTGGGTTATTGTATCACAAGTATCACTTTATAATAGTGGCTTGTGATACAATAGAATTACTGGTCATGAAACTGATATGGTATGTGTTCTCAGCACAGCCATCACCTCTACGCTTTGGGATCCATGTAGTGTGAACTATTAATAATTATACCTTTTGCCTTTTCTCCTTGGAGGATCAACTAATGGAGGAGACATCCTCCCACATATTCCCCTTCCCCACCAGGCTATTTACATAGCATTTGTGAATTCCAAAGATTTTGAGTATCTTTTGAGTACCCTTTAAACCAACCTGGTCCTCTTGCTGGGAGCCACCATATTGGTGAATATGGCTCAGGTCTTGTTTAAGGTTAAACAACTATTTCAGAACACCAGCAAGAGATCTTCCCCAAGGCTGGACAGGTATGAGTGGCAGCGTGTGTGGGATAGCAAGGAGAAGCCAAGGGACAGCATGAATGATCTCCCCTGTAGTAGTAGTAGTAGCAGTAGTAAGAGTCCCCCACTACTGCAAATTATGCAGTTGAGTTTCCTGCAGTTGGGGAAATCGCAGGGATAAGCACACCCAGAGCGCAGGGAATGGGCCCTGCCCTGGGAAAACCACCTGCCCGATCATGGTGACTCCCCTGTCAGGTAAGTATTACTATTTTAATGGTTCACTATTAACTTTATATTAACTACTAACTATGAATAGTGTTTATTATTATTCTTATAGTTATTATTGATATGGTTTAAACCATAACAATCACCATGCATACAGAGATAAGTCATGTGAAGACTGTAGCTCAAATTCAAAACAACTACCTCAACCGTACAGCAAAAAATCCGTTGAACTGACAGATGCCTTAATGTTTTTCTTAATTTCAGACAGCAGGATGCATGCATGCACACTCTGTGGAGCTCATGTATGATAAATCCAGTGTTTCTAGACACACCTCAAATGTGCAGTACAGTACGCCTGCCTGCACATTATGGAGACAACAAAGTATCTTATAGGCATTCCAATATGAACTGCACAGGAACTATCATACAGCTGGAAATCCCTAATCACCACCCAAAGTCCTCATATGCATTTTTCTGTCAGAAAGTAATTTAGGAGATACAAAAAAATTGGAGGCCTGTGACCTGTAAATTATAAATAGGGTTGTAATTAGTATTATCTTACACCGAATTATAAGCATATTAAAACAGTGTAAGAGATCCCAACATATAAGTTTTGTGTGTGCAATTTACCCAAGTATATGGGCAGTGTGACCACTAAAGGCAAAAAAACCCCAGGCATAGTTACATGTCAGACATGCAAGTGAAAAAAAAAAAAAAAAAAAAAAAGAGCACAAACCAAAAAAAACCAAAACGAACAAAAATATTAAAAATAAATAATAATAATAATAAAGAAAAAACAACAACAAAACTAAACAACAAAACAAACAGTCCTTACAAAGAGGACAAGTTAAGCATAAGGGACTATAAACAGGCAGAATTTACTCCCAAACACACAAGAATGACTAGCAAAGCCAACACCAAGATAAGCAGTACAGGGAGGAAAGGAAATGTTACCTTTCTGGAAGGGGAATAATAGAATAGAAACATGAGGCAAAAGTAAGGAAAATCAGAAAAACTCACAGAGAGAAAAGACAGAAACTCACTTTGGTGTCAGTTTCACTTAACCAGATTTTACAGCAAAACCAAGTTTGAAATGCCTTTCATGTAATCCTAAAAAGGTACCTAATGTAAAAATTTTAATATGCACCAAAATATACTTGCATATTTAACTTGAGCTAACGGTTCTGCTCAATGATGGTGAAATATCTTGAAATTTCTTTGATTTATATTTTAATTACTTTTTTCAGAATATCCCATCATTTTACTTGAGCTTTATATGCATTCTCTGACATCATAAATAGCATCAACCTGTACTATACAAAATTAACTTTATAAATTAGAAACAGCTGTATGTTGAAATAGGAAATGCTGAGGTTTTCTGAGAAGCTGATAATATCCAGAAAGAAATGCAAGATATCCCATCAGCACGCACTTATCCAGATAAATAGATATTATGTGGATAAATGATAATATCCACATAATATCCAGAAAGAAATGCAAGATGTTATCATCATTACCGTTTGTTACATTCAGTGCATTGATGAAAAGACTGCTCAGGTCGCTGCTGAATCCCATGGGTTCAATTCTATTTCAAGACAGACTATATTAAAACACTTTGCCTAGTGATAAGGCCTTACCTTGACATAAATTCATTATTTGCTATACCAAAGTAGACACAGGGTCTGCCTGTGGGGAAAATGTACAACTGGCCTCTAAATCCTTTGACAGAAAATCAAGGAAATATAAACTCAGGGTGTGCCAAAATATTTTGTCCCTTGAAGGTAGTGAATGATTTACGCAAACCAATTTACTTCGTATTGCAGGCACTAAGCAAACCCAGGGCTCACTAATGAGTTACCAGAAGAATGAGAGAACAAGCAGAATGGGAATCCTTTCAGTGCTGTCAGTGGTAAATTGGGTGTACCAGGATCACAATAAGAATACACAGAGTAGTCAGGATCATGTTAATTACCTTTGTTGACTTGAAAGGTTGGAATTTAGCTGGAAACAAAATAAGGAAAGCTTTTAAGCCTCAATCATTTTTGTATTTCCAGGCAGCTACCACATCTTTGAAGTACAAGATGCCTTTTCATTTCACTGGAAAGGTAGGATCCAAAAGGAAGAGTAATATCACTGCCTATATTATCAGGGCATTTGATAATTATTCTCATGTTGACTATATGGAATGGCATAGCAGAGGGAAGTTCCATCTGCAAGCTTTCTTCAATTCAATTTAGGTTAGATTAGTAAAAGTAAATTATTCTTAAGTCTTGGAAAAATTTTCATTATCCTATCCCTCAAATCGAAAACTTACAAGTAGAGTGCTTCAAAAGTCACCTTTTGTTGTGCTGGCACATTGTAGCTTTTTTAGAAATTAAAATCATTAGTAATCTTCTGGTCAAAAAAAAAAAAAAAAGTCAAGCATCGATTTTCCTCTATCAACCTTTCCATTAAATCCATGATTTGCATATGACAGAGACCCAAGAAAAGATTTAGAAATCTTCACTACATGGTAATTTTTTTTTTTTTTTTTGTTTTTGGAAGCTCAGTCAGTGTTGGTGTCTTTATTTTATTTGAGCTTATTATGCACCTCCTACAGCATATGCATAACCAAACAATCCTACGGTTGGAGTTTTAGCACAGGGCTAATGTAAATGAACAGGAGACAATCCTCCATACGAAATTTTATAATATAGTTTTTGCTCACTTCTGAGACCTTTAATTACATTGCACAGATGAGTCAGACCTGGCAGCCATCTTTTTGTTGAGAAGGGAATGTCTCCATCTGTTATGACAAAGCCAGATGGCTACTTTTTCCAAGTGCTTTCCAGCTTGAAAAGGGAAATGTCAGGATTCTACGCCAATGATTCAGCATTTCAAAGCCCTGGGGAACAGGATATGTTTCCCAGAGCTCATTTGTTGCCTGTAATTTAGGATACTCAAAGAGAATAATGGCTGAGGGATCATTAGGGTAAAAAAAAATTTATAGTAATCTAACAAGCAATAGATGACTGCCTGAAAATATATGACGGCATGTTTGTGTACTGTGTGGGAAATAATCTTGTTTACAATCACACCACCACAAATTTAGTATGTGTCAATGCAATGTTATATATAGTTATTTTAAAATTTTATCTTGCTTTGAGTGGTTGCCATCACATTAATTGCTAAAAAAAATAATAAGAAAAAAATGTGCATGCTTCAAGGTATTTTTTTTTTCTTAAAACATCTGTGTATGTGTGGTATCAGCAGTGACTTTGCTAGTTCCAATCACCCTTGCATAAGCTCTTGTAAAATATTTTCTCCACCACCACAGTACCAAGAGTGAATTTTGCTGAAGCATTTAGTTGTCAGGAGTGAACAGAAAATATATTTGGCAAGCCACAGAAAAGGCTCAAACCTCTGTGGAGCTTTCTGGGAATGTATCTTTAGCAGTGCCCAAAATGGAATTCAAAAAAGCTGTTTAGTATGTCTAATCCCTCACTTAATCTACATGTTTACACAATTATTGCTATAATAAAAAAAAATGATACAATGAAATACTGCTGGTGGTCACTACCGACAGTTGGAGGTCAGAGAGTAAAAAGCTTTTAGAAGTTCTATTAAGAAGCAAAAAAGATGAATGTATAAATACTGGCAGGAAATAACTTATCACTGAGCTGCTACAACACGCTGACATTTTTACAATGTAATTTCAGTTCAGGTCACTTCCTAGTCTACATGGTGGTTTTACTGTTTACTTTTCTAAAATATAATCATTTATCAGGTACAATTTCAAGTGAAACTTTTCAGACACAGGGAAGAAAATATTATATTGAACTACTTTACCTGCAGTACCACATCCTACACACTGTGATAGAGTCACAGTTGCAGCCTTTGAGTGTATCTGCTATGCAGGACCATTATCAGACCTCATGTTTTTGGCATAACCCAGAAGACTGGAGAAATCATAGAATCATAGAATAGTTTGGGTTGGAAGGGACCGTCAATGTAAGCTTTCAATCAAAACCAGCACTTTCTAATGTGAACTCAGCTGAGAAGGATTAAACATTTAGCAACCAGAGGTTACAGAAATAAACATCACCCTTGTCATTCCAAATTAACTGATAAAGATTTTTTTTTTCTTTTTTGATGATAAACTTATTTTTTGATTTGTTAAACCATAGGACACAAGCTATAACACACCAGGTTCAATCCTGTACTCCGTGCTAGCACAGAAACCTCACTAAAAGAAGTTACTTCTGTTCTTTGGGAGGGAAGACACCTTCTGGATAGCTCAAAACTGATCAAACAGCAGACAGTGCAGTTGTCCAGATTAAACAAAACCTTTCTCCTAGCTTCAATAAAGATGCTGTAAAGACACTGTGTCTTCAAGCATTCCTTGGTTGCCCTCATTTACTAATACTGATCACAATCTAAACTAAAGAAAAAATCGAATGAAACTGGAGCTGTATCCCCATTTATTAACTCCTATAAGAGAGAAGTGAATCTGCAGAGAATAAATCACACTTTCTCAAGGGAAAGCTGTTGTGATCTAACCCCAGTCAGCAACTAAGCATCACCAGCCCCTTGCTCACTCTGCCCCCATAGTGGGATGAGGGAGAAAATCAGAATGATAAAAATGAGAAAACTTATGGCTTGAGATAAAGAGAGTTTAAGAGGTAAGACCAAAGCCACACATGCAACTAAAGCAAAACAAGGAATTCACTCACCACTTCCCATGCTCAGGCACCTCCAGGAATTCACTCACCACTTCCCATGCTCAGGCACCTCCATGTTCAGCCACCTCCAGGAAAGCAGGGCTCCATGACCTTGTAATGGTTACATGGCAAAACAAACGCCATCACTCTGAACATCTCCCCCTCCTTTTTCTTCCCCCAGCTTTATATGTTAAGCATGACATCACATGGTATGGAATATCCCTTTGGTCAATTGGGGTCAGCTGTCCCAGTTGTGTCCCCTCTGAACTCCTTGTGCGCACCCAGCCTACTTGCTGGTGGACTGAGGCGCAGAAAAGGCCTTGTCTCTGTGTGAGCACTGCTTAGCAAGAATAAAAACATTCCTATGTTATGAATACTGTTTTCAGCACAAATTCAACACAGCCGCATAGTAGGTACCGTGGGGAAAATCAGCTCTATCCCCGCCAAAACAAGCACAAAGCCTTATTCAAAACATTTTTTCTTTTAAGAATGACAGACGTTTGTTCTCCCAGAGAAATATAGTAGTTCTTCTCACTAATGGACTCAAACTTGCTTTGAATTTCATCCACACTGCAATTCAAGGCTGTGTGGTAGAGAGAGGAGGAAAGTTACTGGCCTTGGGTCAAAGATTCATGTTCAGGGGAGAAGGAAACAACTTTGATTTTCAGATTTCAGATATCATGGATATCTATCATGGATTTTCAATCAAAGTTGAGACATCAGAATAGCTTTATCCTTCACAGGATATTCAGTTAATATACAGCCCTCTGGGAGCCACGCTTTCATAATCATGGCAGCAGACATTAATGCAATGTAATGTAAGGAGACATTGTCCTGAACATGGCAGTAGAATATCTTTAGTGTTTTATTCATCTGTAGAAAAGGCAAAGTGTGCTACAGAGCCCATCTGGCTACTAAAATCAAGACAGTTATTTATCTGACCAGTCTTACACAAATGAAGGGCACAGTAACTCTATAAACAAAGTTCCAAAATATTCAAGAAAACAAAGTTGTAAGCACAGCGTAGATTTCCTATTCAGAGATTTAGTTTAGCACTCTTCATTTGTTCTTATTCCATTAGAAGGGAACCGTATTTCTCCTTCAGCATCTTGACAAATATGTTTTTCCTTAGATTATAGAATCTTACAATCAGACTGGTTTGAGTTGGAAAGGACCTTACAGATTACCTACTTTCAAACCCCCTGCCATGGGCAGGGACATGTTCCACTAGATGGGGCTGCTCAAAGCTCCATCTAACCTGGCCTTGAATATTTCTAGGGATAGGGCATCCACAACTTCTCTGGTCAACATGTTCCAGTGCCTCATCACCCTCATAATAAAGTATTTCTTCCTTACATCTAATCTAAATCTACCCTTTTTCAGTTTAAAGCCATTCCGCCTTCATGAAATTATTCATTAAAATATATTAAATAACACTGACCAACAAAGAAAAGCTAAGCAAGCCTCCAGAAATTCTTCCTCCCAGAGTACATGTTCACCAGTAAAGATGAAACTTTTATAGTAGTCAGGTTTATCACGTTCAGTATGCCCAGATTTTATCTTTTCTTATCCCTGTGGCTTTATAGACATAGGCCACTAGAGCAGATTCCATTAATCCTTGGAAACTAAGTATCTTTTACATTGTTGCTTGCAGTTGTGAGACTTTTCTAAAATACCTGCATAGATCCATTTAAATTCATATCCATTTCCATTCAATCACCAATTCAGACAATGAAAGAAATGAAACAATCTATCTGAAGTATGAAAGTCAGCAAAATTATGAAGATAAATAAATGGAAGATTCTTCAGGATTTGAATTTTTCAGAAATTAGAATCATAGAATCACAGAATAGTTAGGGTTGGAAAGGACCTTAAGATCATCTAGTTCCAACCCCCCTGCCATGGG
>JANHGB010054381.1:0-36756 GCA_026283785.1 Coracopsis vasa
AAAGCCCACCATATTCTGGGCTGCATCAAAAGAATTGTGGCCAGCAGGTCAAGGGAGGCAATTCTCCCCCTCTACTCCATTTTCATGATACCCCACCTGCAGTACTGTGCTCAGCTTTGGGGCCCTCAGTAGAAGAAGGACATGGAACTGTTGGAACAAGTCCAGAGGAGGCACACGAGGATGATCAGGGGGTTGGAGCACCTCTTTTATAAAGACAGGCTGATAGAGTTCGGCTTGCTCAGCCTGGAGAAGAGGAGGCTCCGGGGAGAACTTTTAACAGCCTTCCAGTACCTAAAGAGGGTGTACAAAAAAGCTGGAAAGGGACTTTTCAGAAGGACATGTACTGACAGGATAAGGAATGGCTTTAAACTGAAAGAAGGGAGATTTAGATTAGATATTAGGAAGATATTCTTTACTATGAGGGTAGTGAGGCACCGGAACATGCTCACCAGAGAAGTTGCGGCTCCCCCCTCCCCGGAAGGCCAGGTTGGACAGGGCTTTAAGCAATCCTGTCTGCCCAGAGAGGGGCATTGGAACTAGGTGATCTTTAAGGTCCCTTGCAACACAAAACATTCTATTATTCTATGACTCTATGATTCTATGAATTACTGTCCTTGTTGGGCATATACACTGGTGAGATTCTCCCATCCTGGTCAGCATTACCCAGTGCTGAGTGTGGCTGGAGACACAGCAGGAAGGTTGTGCTGCTGCAGCTCCCCCTGCACTTTCAGCCCTGTGAACCTACACCCACTTCCTCCTCTAAACATCAGTGTTTTTACAGTGTCATGTCAGGATGGAGATATGTCTTTCCCTGCTTTATTGAAGTTATATTCAATTTTTTTTCAGAAGTGTCCCTGCTTATGACCTTAAGCCACTCAGCTGCAGCAGATTAACCTCCATACACCCAGATTCATGCTGGATCTGTTCCTGGGACCTTTTCAATAAACAATGTCTTTTATCCTTGGTGCTGTGCCCAGAGGAAAGAGGCCATCTCCAGGAAACACATTAGTCACAGATCAAGCCTATTTCTCACATTAACTCTTGTCAGACTTGTCTTTCATGAAGCAACCCCAGAATTTCAGGCAAAGCACTGCCGGTGTGGAGGGACAGGGAGAAGTGAGAGGCATTACCCATCTATGAATTTTGGCTAAGATTTTCCAGTACATCCGTAACAATTACATTGGCCAAATCCCTTACATGGCTTTGGATGTAGCAGCATTGCATTGCATTTTTATTGGCATGCAGGAACCACAGATGACCTTTGTATGAAAGCAGATAAACATTTGCTTCTTTTGCTCTGTGAGTTGCGACACTTGGTACAGTTCAGCTCCATCCAGAACTCATTAAATTAATTGTAAACTATAAACCCTTTTTTTGTTTGTTTGTTTGGTTGGTTGGTTTGTTTTGTTTTTTTCCCAAGATATTTTTTGATTTCTTGGTCTCTGTCCAAAGCAGACAGGACTGGACTGCAAACAGCTGAGTAAAGAGCTGCATCTTAAGAGAGCAGAATAGTCTATCTTTAGAAACATGGGCTCTGCCATTGAATTCCTGACTGCACTGATGTGAATAGCAAAACTCTCCTTGACTTCAAAAAACAAAAAGAGGATTTTTTTTTCCCTACAAAGAATTGACTTTCGACAGTGATTTTTTTTCTTCATCCATAAAAAAATGCTCAGTCATGTTTGAGGTCATTATGACTTTATTAAGTCATAAAAATATATGGTAGCAGCTATGCTGAGTCCATCTTTAGTCCTTTGGAAAACTAACCCCATATTTGCACAAAGTCAAAACTGATGGCTGGCAGCCTGCTGTTGTAAACACAGTCATGGCAGCTTTATGAGTATGATATGAGACAGTTCAAGAGCAGTGCAGAAACCCAGCAATGTCTGCCTGCCTCACAAAGGTCTCTGGCATGCAGCAGAAGTGGCAGTGCTTTGAAGAAAACTAACTTTGGTTACAGAAGAAAAGCAAGGGGGAGTAGAAAGGAAGTTCAAACAAATGTGGGATTTCTCTGTCCACTTACAAAGTTTTGTGTCACTCAGTTATGAAAATGTCATGTGTAAGTACATCCGGCCAAATCTCACTGAAAACATCTGTGCTATCTTATCATATGAAAACCAAATACAGAGCAAAAGCTTTGGGCATAGCCCTGGCTGAGCTGACAAGAACCTTAGGCAGTGCCTTTGGCTTTACCCATGTTCTCATGGATCTGCATGTTCTCACATGCTTCTCCATCCTTTTACCCATGTTTCCCCACTATCCAGGTTGTTTCCTTGGGCTTCTGCTTCCCTCTTCGGCCTCCGCTCAGGAGGGGGCCAATAACTGAGAGTCAAAGCAGCTGGGCTGCCTGAAATCCTTCTAGAAAAGACTCAGCAGGCTTAACCCCATGTTTCCCACAGTTGATTTGAGAGCTGATGGCAATCCTGGACGTGGCTGCTAGCTCTTGGTCGTGTCACAGTTTGTCCCTGCCTAAAGTCACTTCCACCTTCTCTTCCTCATGTTCCTCACCCGTCAAATGAACATATGAACAAAAGGACTGCCATCTGGCTTAGGCATCGCTATTGATATCTGCTGGCCATCAATGTTAAAAGCAGCCTCCATCAATGTGCCTAAACTCTTTTTGGCCCTGCTAATATATCTCTGCTCCACTATATCCTGTGGCAATATGAACTCCAACTTGTAAACACAGGCTGTGTGAAACCCTGCCCTTTTTTGTTATTGTTGAACCTGCTAACTAATCATTTCATCAAGTCCCTCATTGCATCTGTATTGGAGGAAGCTGTAAACAGATTTACTATAATTTGTACGCAGTATGAGGACCATTAATTCATACTTTGCAGGATTTTTTCTTGCAAAGTAAAAGCCATGTTCAGCACAGTGCTTGTGTATTTTAAGACCCTCTTCATTTCACCAGTTGAATGTTTTTTAGCACCCAAGTGCCATCACAGATCTGCTTTTTCTCTCAATTTTCTTCCTGCTGCCCAGCTCTGCCACATTCCCAAGCCTATTGCTTGCTGCTCACTTTCTGTCTCCCTGCTTCCCCCAGCCTATTGCTTTGCCCTTTCTGCCATGGTCTGCTCCTCTCTTTCACCTCTGGCAGAATGTAACTCTGCTCCTGACCCTGAAGTGACAACAACTGCCTATTGCCTTCCAAGAAATTCCAGGTCAGCTTTTCTCAGTTTACATCAAGGGAATCATTACTCCACTCTGAAGTCAGGACTGGGGACTTTTTTCCTGACTTTTACATGACCATTCTCAATGAAAGCCCACAGCCCACAGCCCAGTTGTATGTTATTTCTCCATATCTGCACACAGCTCTGGAGTGCTAATAGCAGCAAAGCAAGATCATCGGCACCTTAGCTCACTGGACTGGAATATTGCTGAGCACCATGTTTACATAGAAACTCTGCTGCACTGCCTGCCTGACCCCTGATAGCTGACTGCTCACTTTTCTCCTCAGATCACTATTAACAATGAGGAGGTCAGCAACCCCTCCTTTCTCAGCGTGGTGAGGACTCCCCGAATGAGGAGGAACACCCTCATCCTCATGTATGCCTGGTGAGTGCCCACTTCAGTCCAGTTTGTTACCAGGGCACTGGGCTTTGAAGAAAAACCCTCTTGTGACGTTTAGGGTCATTCCAGCTGCTTGCAGCCGTTTGTTTGCCTCTCAACACTTTTTTCCCTTTGCTGTTTAGGTTCACAAGTGCCCTGATCTACCAAGGGCTTGTCATGCGCCTAGGAATTGTTGGAGGAAACCTCTACCTAGACTTCTTCATCTCAGCAGCTGTAGAGCTGCCTGCTGCTCTCCTAATTTTAGTGACAATTGATCGCATCGGCCGTCGCCTTCCTTTTGCAATAAGCAACATTGTGGCGGGAATTGCATGCCTCATTACTGCCTTTTTGCCAGAAGGTAACTCCCTTCCTAATGTCAGGGTCTTTAGGTCAATGACTTCTTTCTGACACCCCTTAAGCAAGGACAGCAGGCCACACAAAACTGTAAACAAAAGTGAAAAGCGTTTGGTGATACAACAGCACTGCAGTCATGGAACAACATACCTCATTTGCTTATAGAGTGCCCTGGGACATGTAATGGCTGTATCTATCTTTGATGGGTGGTGAGCAACAGCTGGGTGTACTCTTAGAGAGAACGTGTATAAAGTCTTTGTACTGTTTTTAAAGGCAAATGCAAGAGAAGAGTATACAAACATAAACCAGAAGTTTTCAGTGTCTCACAGCATGGGGTGAAATTTAATGGGAGTTTATTTGGTTATTTTGGAAGGGAAATAACCCTGAGCATCTTGTTTCTGCTTCAGAGCAAACTGAAATGTTTTCTTGTTCTTTCCCTTGAAGTTCTGAGAAAACACAATCACTGCCAGAGCCCTCTCCAGTGGCAGAGCTCCCCTTTGTGCTGACTTCAGGCTTGTTCTTTCATTTGCCTCCCCATCTGTCTGGTCGTGGTCAGACCATACAGGAAACTGTCCTCTCCCAGGGGCATTGCAGAAGTGCTTATTGCATTCCTTGTGATGCTTCTCCAGAGAGGGCACTCGGACTGCTGAGGGGTCACACATGGCCAGATGGAGTGGCTGTGCCCTGTAGTGTGGATGTGACCTTTGCACTCCCTACTGATGTATAAGGGGTTCCTGCTGGTGTATAGAGAGTAGTGGCCACACACCAAACTCAGCAGACCTGTGAGAGCTGGGAAGAGCCACCAAGGCAGGATAAGGCTCCTGGGCTGTTCATGCTAGGTACAAAGTCAAGCATCAGGGGAGGAAAGGGGGAAGATGGCCAGGAGTAGCATTATTAAGACTGTGTCTAGTGAGCAATGGCTAGACAAATTAGGAAGTGTAGCTGGCCTACTCTAGGGAGAATTATTTTACTGTAGCATCCTGGGAGTAGTTAAAAGACATGTATATGTGCACTTAGGGACATGGTTTAGTGGTGGACTTGGCAGAGTTAGGTTTGCGGTTGGACTCGATGATCTTAGAGGTCTTTTAAACCTAGATGATTCTATGATTCTATGCACTTTTAGAGGTAGATTCTTTGTGGTCAGAAGGCTTTGAGAGGTTAATTAACATGCATTGAGTTACTCACATGCATTACTCATTTCTCACAGCATAACATCCCTATATAAATAAATGCTCCTTTCCAGAGCACAATTTGGACATGGTCATGGAAACTTATTCCCACCCAGGCTGTTATGCCTCACCAGCATCTTGAATCAATATACAAGGAGTGATTTCTGATTCTCCAAAGCAGCCTGGCATGGTGCTGTAAAACAATAAATACCAGTAGAAATTGATATCTACAGCTGTGGCTTTTCACTCTGATTTGCGCCAATCCAGTGTTTCTGTGACAGGGCCTGGGGCTCTCAGACATGCTCTGCTGGTGCAGCAAAGCACACTTCACCAGGGTTTCTCTTTGAATAAATAGATATCCTATGGCTTAAAATGACAATTGCCACACTGGGAAGACTGGGCATCACGATGGCTTTTGAAATTGTCTATCTTGTGAACACTGAATTGTACCCTACGACGCTGAGGTATGTTGAAAGCTCCCAGGAATCTTTCAATGTCTCCCTCTGCTTTTCCCCATTCCCTATTTCACCACTGTTTGGTAAAACTTGGTTTTGTTCAGAGTTTCCTAACTGAGTAGCCACTGCTCAATGTGGGTGACATAAACTGGCAAGGTAATTTTGGAGCTAAGTCTATGTTCTGCTACTTAAACTGGTGGTTCATCTGTTTGGTGGCACCTTGCAATTATCTGGCACTATTTTTCTTTTGCAGAAACTTTGGTGTTTCCCTGTGCTCAAGTTTGTGTGACCTAGGAGGGATCATAACCCCATTCCTGCTTTTCCGATTAGCAGCCATTTGGTTGGAGCTACCTCTA
Source organism: Coracopsis vasa (assembly GCA_026283785.1). Lineage (NCBI taxonomy): Eukaryota > Metazoa > Chordata > Aves > Psittaciformes > Psittacidae > Coracopsis > Coracopsis vasa. The sequence continues at coordinate 5,887 of JANHGB010054381.1, forward strand.
ATAATTTTCTGTAAGATTTGATTTAAAATCAACTTTTGGTTTAAATATCCTCCTCCTAACAGAGCTTTTCTTTCAGGGCAAAACTGTAATGTGTGGCCTTGTCTTCCATTCAGACCAGCTCCTCTCAATCCTCATACCTAGAGCAAGAGGCTGAATGGCAAATGGGTGAAGTATGGGTGATTTCATGGCAGACCACGGATTTGCTCAGGTCTGCTTTCATAACTTGGCTGAAGGAACATAAAAGAAACTATGTGAGGTGCTTTAAGACTGTGAAACCTTACAGCTAAGTTCTGTAATTACAGAGAAGTAAGCTTAGTCTCTCCAGAGTAGAGGTTAATGTCTTTAAAAAAATACTTGGTTTGGGTTTTTCGGCAGATACAGTTATGACCATGGATGTTGTATTAACCATAACTTCATATTACTGACAAACTCTTTTTCTTAGCTGCATTTTAGAAAAAAATATCCCTATGGAGTAATTCTGTGGGGAAAAAAATAAAATAAAATTCTTATTTCCCACAAGGAAACGTGAATCTGTGGCTAAACCAGACTTCCAGGAGATACACATGACTGCACTGAATGCAAAAGAGAGAGAATAAGTAAGGAAATTGGTGCTAATGACAACTTTAGCTGAAAACAAAAATGGAAAGGACACAAAACATTTTAAAAGATTGCCATTAACCCAAGAATAGACATATACAGCAGTGCAGTGTTCACCTTACCTATTTGTGAAATTCCGCTGCTGAATTCCCTCTGTCTTGAGTAAAGAGCTGCAAAATCAGAGAGAATCAGGGATGGCTGTGCAGCAGTCAGGGAGCATTTTACTTTTTGCTTCAGCCCTTCTATTTTTGACTTATTACTTTATTTAAATTATATCTACACAGGAAATTATTCCAAAATAACCATTCCTGATTAACTATTTCAAACTGGATCTGTATCTGAATGCTCTTTCCCAAGGATGAATTCTTAGTCTAAATCACATAATCTACTTTGGTCATGGGTACATGAAGAGGGTAATTCAGGAAAATCTCAGTGGTCTCAAGAAACATAGATGCATCTACAAGATAGAACCTCTTGAAGAAAAGCAGATTTATCTAACGTGGGAAATAACATTCTGATTACACCGCAGTTTGTATGCACTTGTCCATGCACACTTATCTGAGGCTTTTGGCTTTTAAGATCTCCCTTTGGGGCCAATTCAGGCTGCAAATGAAGCTCTAGCTTTAAGGGTTTTTTATAATAGGTTAAATTTATGTAGCATGCAAGTGTTTGATAAGATTAATGTAACATTAAAGGTGTAATCAGAAATAACTGTTGTGCTTCAAAAATATTAAACCAACCTTAATCTGAATAAACTTTCCTCAGTGGATAAACTCTGAAAATAAGAAAAGTAATTTTCTTATCGTTTTTGCATACTTTCTATGTCCACTGTAGGTATTCTCGCAGTTGTCTGTGGGCTCCTGGTACTCCTTTTACCAGAGACAAAGGGAATCTCCTTACCAGAGACAGTGGAGGATGTGGAGCAGCTTTCAAGGTATGATATGTATTTTATTCCTTTTTATTTAGGTGCTGTTTCCTGATGGTGTTCTCCAGCTTTATCAGCTGTCATAAATTATTGATGTTTTCCAAATGTCAAAGTAAATTCCCTAGTCAGGCCGATGTGGTATTTCCCTCAATATACATTTGAAATTTTCAGTACTATTCGTTAAGGCAGATTGTTAAAAAAAAGTATGGGGATAGAATGTGTATTTTTTATCATGGAGACATGAGAAATCTGTCCCATGTACCCCTAGAAGCAGAAATAAATAGCGTGCAAGAGAAATACTTCAAAGTACAGCCTGCAACTCTGCTCAAGAAAACCAGCCGTAACCTCAATCCTGTGAAGAAAGGCCCTTGATCATGGGAGCACTTCCGCAGTTTGTGAAGTCATTAAAAAGTCATGTACAGGATGAATTTATAGCTGAAAAGTTGCAGGCGTGTCTTTCCAACTCCCGGCACACAGCAAGCCAGGCTCTTCATTGCATTGCAGGCACGCACGGAACATTTACACCTTGGCTTAATTTCTTGAGGAGATAGCATTATACATTAATGTTTCAAGCAGTGGCTTTGCATATTGCATCAGTATCTTTTGCCTGCTTCAATACACAAACTAAAGAATGAGGGAATTTTCATGCAGAAAATAAATGTTTCAGTACTGTGGATTGGACTGCAACTTGGGCTACGTCTTTTCTTTCTTCTTTCACCCTTATATACCTTTCCCCTTCTGTTTCTTCAGTCATTTTGGTAAATGTGGCAAGAAACGGAAACGCCGGGATACCAACTCATATATTTGAACTTTGAAGGACAGCACTAAGCTAAGAACCATGTTCCTATACCGGGAGTTTGTTCTCCACCTGCCACCACTTCAAAATTTGCAGAGTATGGATTAAACTCCATGTTCTTCTTCTAAGCATAATGACATTTAAAACAAGCAGTGTATTTTTCTATAAATATGAATAAATTCATCTTTTTCTGAGTATGCAGTTTACAGGAAGAGAGCACTCTGTGATTCTTGGTAGAGAACAGAGCAGCTTTAAAAAGAAGCACTATCCAGCTCAGTGAGCTCTTATTTATTTCTTCACCTGTTTGAGCCATTTTGTTTATTTCTGTTGTTAACATACACCTTTGGGTTAACACAGTACTGCTCTTTCAAGATTTGATGACTTTGAGGAGGAAGAGAGAATGAGTATTTCAACCTGTTCTCCTTTAGCCCTGGGCAATCCGGAAAAATAGAAGATCTAGTGGCTTAGGAAGGAGGGTGCTAACCAAGGAAGCTCTTCCTTTGGTTAGGAGGGATGGGAATCAGAGGTGTGCATCAGGTCACCCTTGCCCTGGTCTGATTCTCTCCACAGTGAGCTTTTGCCAAAAAACCGCTGCTTCCCTCTTTCTTCAAGGGCTTTCTGAAATGTGGGAGCAGTCCTCCTCTCCTTCCTAGGGCTTTATGTAGGTGTCACATACTACACAGAGCACTAGATCTGCAGATCAGATTGTCCTTGCCTCCCTCCAAACTCAACTGTGGTTCATGTGACACCCCATTGTCCTGTTCCATGGCCAGGGACTCAATATCTCCAAGGGAAGGGCTTCTGCCTGCTCTCCGTTGTCAAGTGTTTTTCCAACCCTCCCTTTCAAGAGCATGCTGATTTTTTTCATTCTAAAACATGCTCTCTGCCCATCTATACAAACCAAATTCCCTTGCCCTGTCCACTGCCAGGGTGACTTGCGATTTCTGTCTTTTGTCCATCATTATTTGTCATCTTTGTGTCTCGGGGATGAATGATTTGGGTTGTTGACAAGGATGTTAAGCTGTCTTGGAAAGATGGACAGGGATGAGAGAAGATCTTTGGCTATGGAGGAAAGGTTAATTGGTCCTGATTACTTGAAGCTGATGTGTAACAGAAGAGCTTGAATCTGTGGCTCTGCAAGCAGATAGCAGGAACAACCTGCCTTCCCTTTCAGCTGAATGACCTTCTTCATTAAGCACTGGGTCCTTGCCACTGACAGGTAAATAATACACTCCTTACAGTGAAGGACTTGAAGAGATGTGGTGTTCAAAAGGCATTCTGTACTAAAAGAGAATGAAATAAACAGAAGAAAGCCAATGAGTTCTTTTAAAGGCACTTATAAGCTCAGAAAAGTACATATTTGGCATAAGCAAATATAGGACTGGGTTTTGAAGGTTCATACCACAAATGAGTAGTGCTAACATTACAGTCAGTGCAGCTGAATGATTGCTGTTCCAGTCTCACCATCTTAAGAGTACATATAGGCAGATGCTTGCACAAGGGATTTCCTATGGTGAGGCATTTCAACAGTTCCTGACTCTCACTGTTTTTTCCCAACAGCTGCCCATATGACCAACTCTGCAGGAACAAAACAGGACCTTTAATAGTAATCTTGGTCTAATGTTTGCACACTTTGACCAGTTAGTGATAAAGGGCTATCTTTCAAGGCTAACTTCCTATCTTTCAAGGCTAACTTCCTCTGTAGTATAGGTAAAGGTCAATGGGATGGTTAGGAAAAGTCATTGGTGATTGAAAGATATAAAAGTAAACAAGCGTCTCATAATATATCTAACTAATGGGTGATATCTAGAAGACTGGAGATCTACTGCTTCAGGGAGAAAACTTCTTCTACACCAATGTGCCTTCTGCAGATAGCTGAAGACACACTGTGGGACTGGCTGGCAGAGACCAGCCCTGAGCTGGAAGCTGGGGGCTTGCACTGGCTGGGTGCCATGTCTCAGTACAGGATGGGAGCACAGAACTCAGCACTAACTTCCTCACAGATAGCCAGCCCAAACTGCAGGAAAGCCTGGGTGAGGAGATGAGATGTGATGCTGTGTGAGCAGATGAGATATGATGCTGTGTGAGCTGAGTCTCCCTTTCCTTTTTAATGTTTCTTCTTTGTGAATTTTACTTGTTTAATCAGTGTCTTAAACACTACAGCAGTCTGAGAAGGACCATAGAGATCATTTAAAACTATGACTTTCCAAAGAAATGTCAGTGTTATTTACCAGTTGCTGCTGGTTTTGGACGAATGTGCTGAGATATGAGAGACACGAAGACTTGTTTCTGACCTTTCAGACTGTGCTTTGTTTTGCACAGCATCATAGCACCATAGCACCAGAACAGAATGTAAATGAAATGTTTCATATGTAAAAAGGCTAATAGCAGTGCCAGAAGTTTGGATGTATTTATTAATTTTGTAAAGGATAGCAGGAAAAAGCCTGTGTATGTGTTTTGATTTCTAATATGATCGTACTTGACAACTTCAGGTAGCAGTTGTATTTGGTAATGTCTCCGCTCTCTTACCCCTAACATGGGAATCCTAACAGAAAATCCCCCAGTCTCTGTGAGATGTTTGTTTGAAAAAAGTTATTCTAAATTCATATGTACCTCAAACCACTTAATACACTGCGTCTTATAGGGAAGTCCTAGAAACTTCTCAGAAGGCAAAGCTGTGTTCTCCTAAACTGCATGGGTTGACCCTACAAAGGCCATTGTGACCCAGCTCACTTAGTGAGAGGCACCTCCTCAAGGAGGGACCAAACACTGTCAGCTATAGTTGTCTTGCATGTGTTATACTTCAGAGGCCCAGCAACAGCTGTGATGCACATAGCAGACAAAGGATCACCTTACTATCACCAAAGAGACACAAGCAACATGACTGCAGAAACCCAAGAGCTGTATTTTTCCTGCCAGCAAAGAAGTTTCTCAGACCAACAAATGGGTCAATGTGCTATTTGCTGCTGCCACCAAATTTGCCAGGTTACTTCATGTAGGATATATGTGTTTACTGATAAGTGGCGACTGTTATTGGTGCTGATACTCTCACAGGAGGAAAAGATCACAATTAACACACTTGGAAAGGTTCAGGGACTTGTATAGCCACTAAAGCATTTCTGGCCAGTTTGGCAAGGAAGCAGGGATGGGTTTGTCTGCCTAAAAGCCGGGTATTAACCATGCCTGAAAGAGTTCACATCTGAGGAGCTTAACAAATAAAAAACAAAGCTGTAACAGGTAATTTCTGTTGTCAGGGAAGTATTGCGCAGATTTCTTGTTTGGTTTAATGATCCAGATTAGTAGATATGGAAAAGATTCAGGAGGGCATTTGAACTCGGTGAATCCCCCCTATCAGAGGGGTCACTAGTGAATGCTTTATCAGAGCTGTTCCTGCCCAGGAAGGCAGTGCCCTGAGATCATTGCTTCTCCCAGAATCAGACTCCAGGTGCAGAAGCTGCAAAAATTGCCCTGCCACTTACCTGTTTTATAGCTGTCATCTCCCTTTAAATCTATGGGAGAAAAAACCCTAAAAACCTCCTAGGATGCAGCCCATCCCTTTTGCAGGTACATGCATACGAAAAATGGAAAGACAATCTAAATTAAACAACATGCAACTTGGCATGCCTGGGAGTGAATCTCTGCACTGTGGAACATGGGCAAGACAAACCTCACCCCATGTAGTAGTTGTGTCACTTGAAGAGCACACACCAGAGGTGCAGGAAGGACATCATGCAGAGCCAGGGCTCCCCAGGCTCTCTAGCTGATATGCAAGGGGTGCAGGATGAGAGTGGGGGCTCATAGTGAGCAAGTGTTTAACTTTGGCATTGTAAGCCAAGCTTTCCTTGGAGGGCATTTCTAAAAGTCTAAGTTTTCACTTCCTATAACCACAGGCATGTGTACGTAATTTTCTTTTGGAGAAGAAAAATGTACATGTAGCGGTTATATAGTGAGATAAAGTGATATAGTGAAACAAATGGGTACTATGGACAACAAAATTTTATAATATGTTCAATGCATTGCCATTACTTGCTGTAATGGTTGAGAGCTGTTGTTTGTCTTCACTATGGACTAACTTTAGGACAAGGCTGGTTTTTATTCATTGTTTTATATCTTTGGTGCAATATTTGTACTTTTGCTGACACATAGATTTCATTGTCAATAAAATATATGAAAGTACAAGCCAAATGTGTTTGCTTTTTTTTTCCCATCCCATGTCTTCAATGCTATTGGATATGTCTAACAAAACTGTATATATAAGAAAGATATGTACAATTAGATTCTTCTTTGTTTTGTATCATTAATTTGGTAGAAGCTCTGAAAGTCATAGGAAATGAGAAGTATCCTCCTTTCTTCATTTGTTGGAAGCACAATATCTTGGGAAAGTCAGCCTTAGAAGAAAAGGTTATTGTAGAGCCTAACAGAAGATTGAAATGCAGATGTCTAGCTAGAGTTGAGGTTGGGATTTTTGACACCTATTTCAGAGGTGGGTAAGTCTATTGTCAAACACATCAAACCATAGAATATATAGAAAGAGGGTAACACACTGCCAGTTGGGTTTCTTGGCAATAACTCTTAATTTATAACAATTTAAAATGGATGATCATATTTATTTTACTTTCTTATGAATGATTGTAGCTTTAATATTGCACTTGGAATCTTGTATGTCTAACGTGCATGCTGCTTTCCAGGAGAGGGCAGTCCATACCCAGGATCAATTGCCTTCCATTACACTCTTAATCCAAGGAATATAAGTGGAAACTCTAACGTAAACACCAGGTTTCATGGGTTGAGCACAGCCAAGGCCCCAAGAGGTGACTCCATGTTGGACAAATTTGTCTTGGTCCAGGCAGACTAGAGGTCCTCCACTGTCCCCCTAAACAGAGAAAGAACAGGATGATTCCTTCATGGACAGACCCATGTGCTAGAGTGGCCTTCTTACAGGAAGCACAGAGACAGGAGTACTTCTCACATGTGAGGACTGCACAAGTTATAAGAAAACACTGGAACTCTAGCTAGAGAAGAGCCCTCTATGCATGTTGTTGTACACTTCTGTAACGTCATCTCTTCCTCCCACCCAGGTATTACTTTTAGTTTTGTAGAGACGAGGTTTGGTGGGAAGGAATCTCGTTGCCCTCAGTAACTTAAACTGCACTTCCTCCCTCAGTCTCTTCTCTGAGGTGTTCACAGTTTCCTGTTGTTACTAGATGATCCAAGACTAAGTGAATGCATGCCTTCAAGCCATGCATCTTAAAACATGAGTGCAGCTTGCTTGCCACAGTGCTTGTGCATAGGGTAGCTGTACTGTGCTGGGACAATGGCATTGACCTGTTGGCTGGGGAAGGCAGTCTGCTGTTTTCACACTTCTTTATAGAGTCATCTCTAGTTTTTCAGGAAGGAAGGTTTCCATCTTGATCCAGTATGTTAAGTTTTCTAAGCCCTTTCATTTAAAGAAACTGAAGAACCCAATTTCAAATCCTAGAATTCTGAAGAAAGCCTTCATGCCACACTTGTGAGATGAGGTATTTCCAACCATATTCCTCCTTTTCAGCAAAAGGCAAGTCCAGCATTCATTATACCTCATCCAGTGTGATTTTCACAGGCACTGGCACTGACACTTGAAAGTTAGCTCTTTGGCCCTTGGTATCTGCCTGCATGGCATGGTCCAGTGCACTGTTCTTTGACTCCTAACTGAGATGTCTCAGGTTGTTAACTGAGCTACGCTGGACATTAGAGCTAGTCTAACTGAGGCAAGCAAAGTGCTCTTGGAAAAAAAGTCAGATTGCTAGTCATTCTAAGTTGGTTTCAATACACTTGGCTCGGGCAGCCATGTATTACCATGTGCTCTGTAGCTCAGGCTTATCTGAAAAATGATCTGCCCCACTTCTGAGCAGCAGACAAGGGAGAAAGAGAAGAGCAGAATCTACTTGTCTGCTTGCATTTTTCAGCTTGTATGCCATGTGGTGTAGCAACATCTGAAGTCCAATTCTGAGCCTCTAAAGCCCAGAAAGCAAAGCACTATTTGATTTGAATGTGCTCACAATGAACTCTGCTGTGGTCACAGACTTTCTTACCTGGCAGCTATCTGTGCCACCATGAATATTGCCAGCACAGAGCTCGTGTTTTCTGACTCTACCGTTCAAAAATTCAGGGCGATTGCATATTTTATTCTCGATTACAGGGAAGCCAGTTTCCTTTAAGTAGCCGTCACCACCAGTTCCTTTGCAAATAAAAATGAAACCAAATCACAATACGTGACAAAGTTAAATGAACATCTACACAAAACAAACATCAAGATATGGATAAGCAGTAAAACAAGCATAGTGTTTATGCATTGTGCATATACTTTTTACCCATAATATGACAATATAGCAAAATCAGTAAGCATTATCAGTATTATGGTACGTGTCACCCTCTAGCATCCATCAAAATCTGTGCTGCACTGGTTGACCTTCCTGCTCCCACACTACATCCATAAGGATCCAGTACCCACTGATATCTGTGGGAGTCATTAGCAAACTATTTTATTTCTTTGTATCTGAGTTTATTTCTATGAGGAAGAAGGGAGGTTTGAAGTAATCAGCTGAGCAAAAACAAGGAGGCAGAGAAGGTACTGATGCCCTTATTAACCAAGACAGGGTGGGAGGTTTGAAAATGGAAGTTATGTTTATATTTGTGTGAGATGTGAACCAGGCTGGTTGAGAGAAAAAAATCATTCCAGAGAATGAGCAAACTTACCTTCATGTGATTAAGAAATAGACTATGTCTATTGAAAACTTTCCATCTGACTTCGCAAAAGCCCACTTGGCGGAAAAGCAGAGTGGACTGAGAGATAAGAGTTAGCAGATTCTTATGTCTGATACTCCTCCTTTCATATTGTTTAGGGGAGTTGAGTTTACATAGCTCTGAAAGATCTGGGAGAATCTACACCAGAAGCAGACAGTGGAAAGAATGGCAGTACTTGATGAATTTTGATGAAATATGTGTGCATGCAAGCTTGTGAGGGTAGGTTTGGATACAGGTATGTATCAATCTCAAAACACAGGGCTTTCAGATGTGTTAATACTGTCTCACCTTTTGTATCTCCCCAGCCTGTCACATAGCACTCCTCTCTTCCTCCTAACACAGCATTTTCTTTAGGCAAACAAACTGGGATTACATGATCATTAATAATTGCTGGGCTGAAAGAAACAAACAAAAGAGACTCATACAGGAACAATCGTTAGCATATTTCTCCCTGATACCACCTTCAAGTTTCCAAAAAGACTTTATATACAGTCAGCCTTTTTTCCTTGAAATCCTGAGCTCCATAGAATCACAGAATGGTTTGGGTCAGAAAGGACCTTAAGGTCATCTAGTTCCAACACCCCTGCCATGAGCAGAGACACCTCACACTAAACCATGTCACCCAAGGCTTTGTCCAACCTGGCCTTGAACACTGCCAGGGATGGAGCATTTGCCAGATAAGATTTTTTTTCCTGATGCACAAAACTGCTTTTGTTTTAGGCTCTAATCCCTCAGAACGTGACCCATGAAAGGGAAAGATCTGAAATGGAAAACAGTTAAAGGCTTGTGATACTAGAATTATTAACCTAAATGACAGAGAATGCTTTGACTTTGGCTAATTCATAGCCAACAGCACCTAATTACAAAACTACTTAGCAGTACGAATTAGTGGTATTTAACACATAGGTATCAGCTTGCTCTGTCTTCATCCAGTCTGACTGTTAATCACTTTCAAACTGGACACTTAGCACATAGCAAAACCCAAGTCAGTCTGACTTGCCTTTGTATGCAGCTAAGGCTAGGCTCAATTAATAAGACACATTAATTGTGCTGACCCTACATCTGTTTTGGACCCTCATTGCAGCCACAGAAATCAAAGCACATATATGTGCACATCTGCTTGCAGCTGTATGGACGTATTCCTTTTGATTGCATATTGCCTCGGCGAGAGTCTCAGATGAATGGAAACAGATACAAGAAGGGACATACTGGGTATTGCATCGAATGTGCATTCTGTTTGCCTGCACACTGGACAGACTTGCTGGAAGAAGAAATGTTCCCACCACACCATGGAAACCATATGGTGTGATATCATGCTAATATTTGTGCTTTCAATCCTCATTACCTTATCAAGGTAAAAGCATGTAGAAACACAGCCTGAAAGCTCCTCTAGGCATTAACTTGCACTACTCTGCTACCACTGCTTCACCTCTCAGCATCTGGCATCCACTGCTTTGCCAGTCTGGGTCATTGTCCCTAGCCCTCCTCCCCTCCCAAGGCAGCTCTTTCCCTTTCTGAAGCCCTGCAGCTGAATCACCTTATTTTCCACTGGAACTTCTGTAGAAAGGGAAAAAAGAGAGGGTCTTAAATCACTGATTGAACACAGTATGTACAGAAACACACATTTCCATACCACCAGCAACCACTACTTAGTCAACTTGTCCCCTCAGAATGAAAGAACTCTTTAGGTGAAAGAGTACCTGCTCAATTTTAGCAGAGCAACGTCTGCCCTGTGTGGCTCCTTGAATAATTTCTCAACGTCTCGTTTTTGTACTGATGCTTCCAATGCTCTTTCTCTGTGTAATCCAAGGTATACTTTATATGCAGATGGCCTTGAGGACCTATGGGAAATGATTGCACATGGTGAGCTGACAAAAACACACCCAGGACATAGACCACTTACAAGTTATTTGGTACCTTGCTCTGGCAAAGCCAGGAGAAAAACCGTCTTTGGCACAAACTTAGTTTCTTAATCCCTACTATGGCACCTGAAATAACGTTGGCAAAAGTTATCACTATGTCTCTGTTTCTTCAGTCAAAACTCTGCTTTAATGAATGATGACTAAACTTGTCTCAATTCTCAACTGCTGTAAGCTGAGTTGAGAGACAGCTCAGATTAGTTATTGATTCCATTTTGTTTCTCCTTTGATTTTCTACCTGGTGTAAAAAAATGCTGGTGAAGGCTATAACAGATACTTACTTTTCTAAGCAGTGAGCAGCAGTAAGAACCCACTGAGGGTCTATCAGAGTTCCTCCACAGAAATGCAGGCCAAAACTGGAATAGAGCAAAAAGTAATGAAAAAGGTGTTGGTTTAACGTGGGGCATTAATTCTGCTGCAGTTCATGAGGTAATCCTTCTAACATGTATGCCTTTACACATTAAAGGAACAATCTAAATGTTTAATAAACATTTTCATTAAGAAACAGATTTGCTTGAACAATATTTATTACAGTGATGGTAGTGTTGTGTGGATGGTTTTTATAAGACCCTGCATGAAAACACTTAGATCTTTGCTCTTAACCAGTATTTCTATTCCTGGAAAACCTTATATGAAGTGATGTATACCGTGCTAGAAATTCTGACTTCTATCTAGCTGTGATCATAGAAAGCTTTGCAACTGGCCTCGATTCCTAGTTTTGCTAATAACTTTGCCAGTAAGATTTAACACTTATGTGGAAGGACTGATCAGGATCTGTACTAGCCATACTTCAAACTGTTGCTTCTACTCATAGGATACTGATTCTAACATAGAATATAGTGACAGATTTAAAATCACTCTGCCCTTTATCGAAAATAGCAGTTGTACTGATTCTATAGATATTTATTGCAAACCAGAGCATTCTTGGTTGTCTAAATGACCTTCTTTATGATTAGCACACATAATATAGCCTTGAGCTATTTTTAAATTAATACCAAGTTTAGAATGCTGCAAACACATACTATAACATCCTACGAGAGGCAAAGTTTCCTTGCATGTAAGGTCTAATGTAATGGGGAATGGCCATACCTTGTCCGGAGACTGATTTGCCAGGGCCAGGAGTGTGGATGCGAAATACACCCAGCAACAATCCTTTGAGCACACAGCTTTGGTCTGAACTTGGATTTTCCACACTCATACTGGGCAGGAGCTACAAGATAAGAAAACAAAACAAAAAAAATCACTATAAAGAACTTTAGTGTTTTCATTATACCCTCACTGTGAGCTCAGAAAACTAGAAGGTGAACCTGTTACATTCATCACTTCAGCTTTTGATTCGCTGCAGGCAATTATATATCACGCACCACCTATATTTCATTAGGTTACCTTCATCAGGAATACTTCAGTACCCCTGGCAATTTTTTTCTCACATAACCTTCTTAGTGGTCAGGAAATCGCATGTGAGTAAATCCACAGTCAGACAGCAAAAAAGACAAAAAATAGAAGAGGAAGGAGAAGGAAACAGAGAGAAAAACCAAATTCTTCCAACTTCTTTAAATGGACTCTTATAGGTACCAGCAATGCAAAAACTGCACTGGCAGCTGGTTTTAAATGAATTCTTGGTGGTACAGCACATGAAATTCAACCACTGTCTGTGTGGAACAAAATTTTGTCCACTCTTATCTCAGGATCTTCTGGTACTTCAGATGTCTCTGAGTTATTAAGACCATGTAGCTCTTATTTAGCCTTGGGAAACTGACTCTTATCAACAAAGAATTTAGAATTCATTGTCAGCAAAAGGAACTAACTAATGAAACTGAAGACAAAACCCATGTTTTCTCTGTTATTTAGCTGAACACGTGAACAAAAAAAAGTATTAATTTTAAAATAAATGGGGATCTTCAAATTGAATACAATAACCATATGAAAATGCCATCTTTTAACCCTAAAAGTCCCAGACCAACACTTTCAATACAGTAGTATTTTTACAGTTACAGTATGTGCATGTTATAGAACATCCTTCTTTTTCTTGTTCACTTCATTTTGGGGTTTTGATCAGAGCACATTTTCTGCTGCTCACAGCTGAGAGAATAGAGCTCCAAGAAAGTCACCCTTTTTTTGAATGGGAACTACTCTCTTCCTTGCATAGGTTTTGTTGTTGATGGACATGAAATCATTGTAAATGTTGTAAAATGCAACATCATTTGTTGCATCACCTCATTCAGAGTACTGAATGGCTTGATTACGAGTAACAAAGACAAAGGCATTTGGTTAAATATTTTGGGCCAGATGCACTTTTTAGATATCTGATGTGGTACAGTATCAGAGGAAAGGAAATATATTTTACATTCAGAACAGAACCAGAGCTACATGAGCAGGGGTAGCAAAAATCTTTCTGGGATAAGAGCATTCCTTGTTCAGCCACACGCTGAACATGGTTGTTATGCTAGGTGACCAGGCAGGAGCATGGGCAATCTCCACAGGAGAAGTCCCAATTTGAAACACATGGCAAAGCCTCCGTGAGCTTCACTGGGCTCCAGGTACATCTGGGGTTTGGGGCTTCCAAAGGAATCAGCACCATTCTTAAGACTTCAGACACAGATTTTGAGCACCACTTCCCCACAGCCTTAATTTTCAATCTAAAGCTATTGCTTCAATCAGTCTTTCAGATTAATCACTGAATGTCCTCCATTTGTCATAAAAAGTTACAGAAAAAGGAGACAGTAGTCTTTAAAAGAATAATTACGGCACTTGGGAATGTCACAGTACTCCCAGGCTTTTCTTGGGTCTGTTGTGTAGCACCAAGGCCCATTCACATCTCCATCAGGATTCCTGCAATACTGTAACAAAGAATAAAAACACCAGCTATGAACCAGGGGACAAAAAACCCTACTAAAGTATGCTTCAAAATGAACTAAGATTAAATTTTGGAAATATTTTTTCTACTTCCTTTCTGATAAGTGATTTCCAATTCTTTTTGTGAAAATTTGTCTCATTTTTCTATTTGCTGTGTGAGTTTAGAGAAAGATAATAAAAATGGAACCTTTTCAACTGTCTTCACCTAGTAAGCTTCACTAGCGCAAGCTTGGACGTCTGAGCTCTCATGTAATAAGAGAGTTTGATCTAGGATGGGATTTTCTAAAGTACTAAACTGTGTACTCCTGCTTCCACTGCAGATGGTAGGAGCAGCAGGGTCAGCCCTGAGGTATTTTCACACTCACTTTGGTTGCATGGGTATTGTGTAAGCTTCTCTTGCATAACTTTGTGATGCTTATGAGTCCCAGAGGCAGGGGTGCAGTGCTTTCCCTGACGTGGGATGCCTCGTTAACTGAATCACTCTCTGTCTTACTGGCCACATTGACCAGTTTCTGCTCAGCACAGACACCTCACAGAACTGCATGCTACCAGGTATTTTTCTAGTTCCTTTCCTTATTCTGAAATATAACCCATGTCTTAGGAAAAAGGAGAAAATATTTGTTTCCTTTCTCAAGAGGTCCTGGCAAATGTGAGAACCAAAAAGTTACAACAGGCAGTTTTTCAGAGGGAGTTTCCCCAGTCTGAGCTGGAATTGAGTACAGGGTATGTGATGCCATCAGAGGATTGACTAAAGCAAGTTCTAAAATCATTTACCTGGAGAAAAACATAGATCAGCATCAAACAAGCTCTTTATATTACATACAGAGCTTGCCATAAATCAGGCAAGTATTGTATATGGAATGTTAAAAGTCTAGAGAACCAGTGATGAGTACCTGTGTTGGGACTACGCAGATGAAGGTTAGAGATGGCACATGACTTACAGGATGGGTCAGGTGCATGTATATCCTTGTATGACAGGCTGAAACAGAAGCTGGAAGGCTGGAGGGTGAATTAGTAGAGGATGGGGGCTGCAATCCATCAGCTATATGTCTCAAGGAACCTGCACTGAATGTTGGATTCCTCTCCATCTCACTCACTGTTACTACTGAAACCTATGACTTCAAGTGCTCCTTCTGGCAGAGACAGCAGAGATGTTGCCCACGGACCAACTTCAGTTAGTCCTCAGTAGTAAGATGTAGCAAGTGCCTATCTGAAGCCCCTTGTCTGGGGTGCAGAAATGTTCAACAGAGCTTCTGTCTGTCCCACAGAAGTACCGACTGCTCATGTCAACAAGAATTAACATGATCAGGTTCTTGGGTTGAGCTAAGCAAAATAATTTACAAAGAGCTGTCATGAAATTCTTGCTGAGGGACCATGGAGATGACAGGAAAAGCTCAAGGACAGCAAGTATTAAATGAACATCTGCTTACATTTTTATCCAGGCCTGCTCCTGGATGAGTCATGGGAGTGAAATAGTCATGGCCATGAGGTTTCTGAGAACTCCACTCTTGACAAGTTCTGCCCCTTGCAGTTTTTGCCACTGTGCCACGATAATCTTTACCATCACCATGAATGCAATCTGTGAAGAAAAAGGAAAAGGAAATGATTGTTAGATGTGAGCTAATGGATCACATCCATACTTGATGGTAATGAAGCAAAAATAAATGTGAAAAAACACTACCAGAACTTACTATGTGTACAAGGAAAGAAGAACAACATAGTGACAATGATGTCTAACAATCACATTTTCATTTCTTTGTATTTTAAGCATTTTATTTTGAAAATCAGAAATCAAAGAATCTTAGATTCGGTTCACACCTCTGGCTCTAGAAGCAAGGACCACAAAGACCATGTGCTTATAAAGTCTTTTCCTTACAGACACTGTTATCTGTCCAAAGCCACATTTTACAGTAGGTAAAAAGCAGTAATACATGTTCAGCCAGAATTAACCTTCTAACCCAAAGAACATGTTATAGTGAAAAAGGAAAAATTGAAGATCTCTAACCTTCTACTGCATAACAAAGTTGCATCTGAACTGAATTAAAAGAGCCAGCTGTTCTCTGGTGAGAAATATAAATGCATGTCCCAGGAAAAGACTTTTTTGGAATAGTTGCCAGCAAAATGCCATCACCTCTGCATTTGTTGTCATTGCTAATAGTCCCTTCTACAGTAGTGTGGAGACTACTAGCCATCTGTTTCCATGTGTTTCCAATATTGCCAGATGTAGTAGATGAAAGATGTTATACTAGTTTAAAATCACCCTGCTATAAAATTCTACAAGAAAGTTCAGAAAATGAAGAGGGTGGATACAGTATTATATTAAATTCATAATTATCTAGAGTTTCTTGTGTTTCATCCTCATTAAATTCTTGATGCCATTTCCATAAAAACCAGCTTGCTGGTTATGAGCGTTTCTGGGGGAAGCTGAAAGCAGTCTCACCAGCATTTGGCTCCAGGGTTGTCTGAGGAGGTTTTGGTAAAGTCACTGATGCATAGTCATCACACTTCTTCAGATCGCAATACTCCCATCTCACGCTGGGGTCGGTGGTGTAGCACCATGGGCGGCTATCAGCATCTGGATTTCTGCAGTAGTTCTGCCTCAGGTCCCTACAAATGTAGGCATATTATATTCCTATCCATGCCACTGCTCTGAGAACCTAAAAGAACATTTTAGAAACCAGGTGTGCTACAGAGTTAGCACTACCATGTGTCACATACAGTATGCGACAGAAATCCT
The DNA here is from genome assembly GCA_026283785.1 of Coracopsis vasa. NCBI lineage: Eukaryota > Metazoa > Chordata > Aves > Psittaciformes > Psittacidae > Coracopsis > Coracopsis vasa. Next base: position 22,500 of record JANHGB010054381.1, read on the forward strand.
TTTTTCAGCATAATCAAGAAACATATGCAGAATATTGAAATATACCAAATACTTATTCAATGATTAATGCTTATAGTAGAATACAGTTTACAAATCCAGATAAATAAATGCACATATGTATATTAAAGACGTAATTACTTTCACTTTTTCAAATACATTCATAGAATTGTAAAATCGACAAGGTGGGAAAAGACCTTCAAGATCATCAAGTCCAACCCGTTACACCAGGACTGCCAAGTCCACCACTAGCAGCTTTTAAGAAGAAACAGGTTTTTTAAAAATAAATAAATAGGTGATATTAGGATTAAGAAAATAACCCATTATTTCTTCAAAGCTCTAATGAACTGCAGAACGGGAAGCAAAGACTTGAACTCATGAATAAGCTCATGTATAGACACAGTTCATTTCAGTATAAGGGAAAATTTATGATAACTTTTAATTCCTTTAAAAACAAGGTAGAAATAAATAATTAATTAGTCTAAAGCAAAATAGTGACAACTGTGGCTTGTTTCAAGATGAGGTTTACAGAAAATATTTCCATATTAAAAAGAGAAGAAAAGGAATGGATTATTTTTATCAAGTATGCTCCCTTCCCAGCATTAAATCATTGTAATGAAAGGTGCTGCAAATCAAAACAAGTTCATGAATACTCATCTGATGAAACATGGAAATGGGAAATACACATACGCATTTGGGAACTGCTCTGCTGTTTTATTGTGTCGGTGCGGTGACATTGAGCTCCAGGCTTGACATTTCTTCCCCGTGAGAGTGAAAGAAGCTGTGCCACGGTAAGTCACACCATTGCCTTGATAGCATTCCTCAGTAATTTGAGCCTGCTCAGGCACATCAACAGCTGTAGTGAATAACAGAAACCAATCCCTTGCATCTTAATATATTGATATTTACACATAAGCCTAGAAATCTAACATAAAACAAGCCAGAGTATTTCACTAACAACCACAGCACACTCTCTGTAACAGAATCCTTCTTAGACTGTAGATCAAAAGGAAGCTTTCCAAAATGTTTGTAAAAATTTAATGATGTGCTAGATTAAAAGCATTTGTACATCAACTTTACTGTCCTGCATGGGGGTTTATTTCATCTAAAGATGCAAATAGTTCACATATGGATCAAAACTTCTCCATGGTAATGGAATGCCTGTGGCTTTGCCACAGATGCACATGTGGAACAAGCCTGCCTTGTGTAAGGAGAATTTTCTTTTGATTGTTTTTTTTGAGTCTTGCTTCAGTGCTCTGAAATCATCTTGGGTTTTGCTATGAATTCCATTTTCAGGACCTGGCATGTAACACTAATTAACTTTTCCATGGAGCAGTTAAAAATTTAGAAGTGGAGGGAATCACTACTTGGCAAAAGGAAAAGACCTCTGTTACAGCAATTCTTCTTTAGCTGGTCTGCTGGCGACTTAAAATCTTCTGCACTTATCCACTAGACTGAACATTTCAGCCTGGGCTCCATACCAGGCTCAGGAGTTCAACTGATTCATAGCAATACTGGAAGTGATAGCACTAATACAACTGATTACTTAAGACTTTTACAAATATACTGTGATGACCCTTCACTTCCAGATGTCTCCTATGGCTCTTACCAGGGGCCTCTGCCTCTGTCCCATCACAGCGGGGGATGGTGCAATATTCCCACCGGGCAGTTCTGTTGGTAGTGTAACACCATGGCATCTTCTCACCATCAGGATTTCTACAGTAGTTTTTCTCTAGGTTCCTGAAACAAGAAACTCAGCTAAGAAAAGCCACTCATGACAACCTAGATTATGAACAACAGGAGAATGTACCTTGCTGTCTACTTTACTGTTGTATTTACTGATGGGAAACTTCTGCTGTCATTTAGTGATGCCATTTACTAGATGAATAATTGCAAAGCACTGGTGTTTGGATGTGCTAAAGGAGACACCTGCTAGATTGCTAGATGAATTAGGAGCTTGTATTTCATGTTTGAGGCCAAGAGCAACATGGCAGAAGCACAGGGTGAAATAATTTAGCCACATTATTGTAACTTTCTTAATTCACGTTGCTTCACCTGAGCAAAATAAAGTAAAAGGATGAACTGATGAACTGAAAAGGAAGAAAGTCAATCAAGCAGATCTTGAAGGTCAGAACTGGGGAGACACTAGTATCCAGGGATGAAGAAGTGAATAAAAAGAAATGTATAAAAACTTTAAAAAGATGGAATGCAACAGCTGATGGATGCTAATGCAACCAAAGAACTTTGCAATATAGTTGAAGAAAAATTCTGTGCCTTGGTACTTCTGATGGACTTTGAATAATGGAGAAGTTTCCCTTACTTGCAGGGATAGTTTTCAGGAGTGCGAGCATGTCTGTGAGGAGATTGAGAACTCCAGTGCTGACAGGTATTTCCCGATTCTGTAACAGATATTGTGCCTTGATAGTCTTCTCCTCTTCCTGATAGACACTGACGCCCTGGTGCAGGAACTGGTGGGGGTGTTGCTATTACAGAAAAAGAAACAGAAATTAAGCAGTGCCTTCTAGACGTGGTAAGAAACAAAAGCAAGACCATTTTGTACTTCATAATTAGATGGCCTTTTCAGCTTTAAATTTTAGAGACCAGAAAGTTTGAAAAGTCCAAAAGGTAGAGAAAACACCTAAAAATATCTGAAGTTTTCTTTCTTCCACTTTAACATTTTCATGAGCAGTCAGACTGCCAGAAGATTATTTGCATCTGCCCTTTTACAGCAGCCAGGATACAACACAGCCAACACAACTGCTTACAGCCCCATCAGAACAAAGCCTAAAGTGATAAAGTGGCAATACCATGAAGAAAACTGGGGTGAAAGTGGCAGACCCGTCAGTGATAGGTGCAGGTATAGGTGCAGGTATAAAAGAGATGTACTCTAACTGATGAGAGTTAGGGACAGCAAGGATGAGATCTAATGAGAAGCCCCAAGGAAAAATATCATGGCCAGGACAGGTCTTCAGAGGAAAAGGAAATTGAGAAAGTGGAGAATTTAATTGGAAGAGGAAAACAAAACCCAAAAGATTTTCAGGAAGAGTGAAACTGTTGAACATGAAAAGAGGACATCAGAAGAAATATCAGAACCACTGAAATGACTGGTCATGGTAAAACACATCAAGGGAAATGTGCTCCAGTCAGAACCATTAGAAATGATTATGGCAGAAATGTCTGGCCTCAGAAAACCGATCAGGGGTTAATTTCAAGATTATTTAATTTTTTTTCTTTCAGATAGAAGTCTGAAGTCTTTTATTCTTTCCTTCATCTTTGGAACTTCTTCTATTTGTTCTAGCTCCTTGCATCAAGCTGCCTAGATGCCCTTTTATCTACAAGTCTAGAAGTCAGACTCACTGCAACGAGGGATGTTGCAATATTCCCAGCGTTTAGTAGGGCTGGTAGTGAAACACCAGGGCTGAGGTTCACCATCAGGATTACGGCAGTAGTTCATCTTCAGATCCTTCTCTGGAAAACTGAACAGGAAAACAATTGTTTTAAAATGTCAATAATATCTGTAACAACTGTCCTGTCTGGGGAAGGGTGGTCTTCATGCCACCGCTGACAATAAACAACCTATCACAGAGTCTGACTCACTTTTCTGGGAGGTATCCATGTGAGTGAGGTTGCTGTGAGTCCCAGCGCTGGCATTCAAGCCCAGACATTGTTGTTGCAACTACTCCATGGTAGTTTTCTCCACTGCAGTGCATGCACTCTACTGTAGGAACAAGGCGCAGTGAGGACAAGAGAGACAGAAAGTCCTTACGGAACTGGTGCAGAAACATTCAACTCACATGAAGCTCAAGACCCCTACTAGAGCACAGGACTGAAGGACAGGCCTTTTTTTGGAAAGCACAAGCTTATTTTTCATGGTAAGATAACTTCAACTAATTGATTATATTTACAGCATTCCATTAAATAATGCAAGCCAACATGATAGACTATACTTCTTAATAGGGCTAAATTAAAGTTATTAAACTATAATTGAAAATCTGTGCTTTGCTGCTGTCATGTTTTATTGAGTTTTGCACTATCAACTGCCATTTGTTTCAATCCTAGGATTAAGATATGTGAATAGAGTCATATACCATTTTTTAGCTAAGAAAAAAAAAATAAAAAGACTGTATAGCTGTTTTGGGGGTCTCTTGATATCTCCCTTGCTGTGTTGAAAATGTCTTTGGAAAGTTTCAGGTTGAAATAAAATAAAATAAAAAAAAATAAAATCAAGTTTGGAACAAATACTCAATTAAAAATAAAAATATCTGAATAACTTTGTATTCTTGAACACACCTTCCAAAAAGGGAAAGAAATCAGTATATGTATCCTGACCTTCACACTCTGGGACGTTACAGTAATCAAATCTGGTAGCAGGATCTGTTGTGTAACACCAGGGCCCCTTTTCATCATTATCGGGATTTCTGCAGTAGTTTTCCTCCAGTCCAGCACTGGGATATTTTTCAGGTGTGTAACTGGAACAGAATTTTAATGGGATTAGAGAATAAGGAAAGTGTCCCAATTGTTCAGCTGAGGACTCTAAAAATGAAATCTTTATCTGAGGACCATTCTGTAGATGCTGTTCATTAGATGTCTCCTATATTGCTACTGTGGGCCATTGCTGAAGGGCTAGTCATGCCATAGCTATAGATGTCAGGAAATATGCTGCCTCTATGGCCAGCCATGTCTTTAATACTTGAGTATTAAAGCATAATATGAGTACACCAGAGTATTAATACTTTAATACTCCACATATTCAGTTTCCAGTAATTTTTGCTTCAGATGAAGTACCATGTAGCATGTAGAGAAAAGTCTCCTCTAGGCCATGTTCCCTAGGAGGTGCAATGAGAAGATACTTGCTGTAATGAGAAAGTCCTCTGTAACCTGAATTGTATGCCTTCTCGATAGGAGGTTACTAAATAAACCCAGTTGGGTGTTTTTCATTAAATACAGGAAACACTACCCTGACAATTGTCTGTAGATTCACTGATAAAATTATGTACCTCTGTTTCAGGCTCTGTATATTATACCTTTAGCCAAGAGAAATTCTTGCCCTGGTGAGATTAATGGAAAGTCTAATTTCAGCAGAATGCTTCCCTGTCTAGTGTTTTGCTCATGTAAGGACCACAAAATTTAAATGCAACTGCCAAGACTGACAATATCCCTATTGATCATTTAGACCCTATTGCAGGCCTCTGAGTTACAACTCAGATCAGAGAATGGTCTTATTCTAGTTAAGTGTAGAAAAATATTTTATAAGAAGACTTTGAACATCAAGCAAATTGCTTATAAAATATATAAACATATATGAAAAGTCCTTACTTTGGCTTATGGGGGACATTATCAGCCCACTTCTGGCATGGTACACCTTTCTGAGTTTTTGCTTCTGTTCCTCTGTAATCCACTCCTTTTCCTTCCCTGCATTCCAGAAGATAAACTGAAATGGTATATGTTTAATTTATCAGTATCATGGCGTGTCCATTGTATTTTAGTTCATAAAAAATCCATTTTCATGCTAATATATTTAAATACATTTGGTTATATTTTGACTTTCTTATGAAGTAAAAAATAGATAGCAGATGACATAGTTTCATTAAAGTTCACCACATGATAAAACAGATTTAATTAATTAATGATATTCTAGAGCAATGACTTTCTGCTGCACCAGATTAAATAGAAGGTGTATATTATATATGTTTTTATATTCTTAGATTTTGGAACTTAATAGCACCCTAATGAAAAAAAAAGAATAAACGAATTAGCAATGAAATCCTGTCTTCATATCAGCCAAGGGGAATTTTAACATTGAATAAGCCTGGTGTTTGTATCAGTTGCCTTATAAACATTAAACTGGTTTAAATTGTTAACAATTAAATGAAATGAGAACTGAAACCTTGATGTTGTTAATTTTTTTTTCCCAGGAGGAGGGAGCAATGGTAACACCATTGCAACCTTAAAGGTTTTCCTGGGAGGAATGAATAGTCACTTCTCCCAGCAAAGAGCTGGTGACTGCGAGGGGAGAGCAGGGTTGGAAGGGGCAGCTCTGTCAAGGCACAGTGGAAAGAACTCAGATCTTGGCATGTTCCCTCAGAGCTTGTATATCTGCAGTTTAGGGACAGCCACTATCAGGTAATGTGTCCTCTGTGTTGAAAAACTAAGCAGGAAACTCATTTAGTATTTCTCTACGCACAGGACATATTTCATAAGCCAGTTCTTCTTTCCTAGCTGCAATGAAACAATCTGTATTTCAGGTTGTCACCTGCCTTGTCTCAATGTCTTTAAGTAGTGTCCAAATCAGATACTTGTGAAGACTGTTTTGCACCTGTTTTTCTCAGTATCAAAGTAGTATCAAAGCTAACATACAAGCAGAAGATTAATACAAATCTGGGGAAATAATGCCATTTTACACAGATCTGTCTTGTCAAAATTGAAAAGAACTAACATTTGAACCTGAAATAAGGTTCAGCTCTCCTGTGGACTGATAGGTAGTTTAGATCTGGATTTAGAGTTGTACCTTTAGGAACATCTTTATTTCAATGTATATATATGGGCAAGTTTACTCTATAAAATTTAGTTGAAAGCCTTTTGAATCCCTCAATTTTGCAATAAATAAGCATTAAAACCCTCAATAACTGCACATTGAATCAGTCAAGAGCTGACTCTTTATTGTTTGCATAAACTTTTGACCGTTTATATAACCTTTAGGTTTTTTTCTGTCTGATGACAAATAACTGACTTTGATCCCCAAACTCAAACCATGTCCCTTGAGTTAACTATTTACAAACAGGTTTGTGGATAACAATTCCCAAATGCTAGCTTTAATTCTTATTACTTTTTTCTGTAAGTTAGAGAAGGTTAACTTTCCCTTTTATAGCACATACCATAGAAAAATAATTAAAAGTGTGAATTTTATATCAATTATCATCCTTTTCTTTGAATGCAATGATAAAGAGCAATTAGGTCTCATTAAGTAATTGCTTCAACTGAAAAAAATTGTGTTGGTTTCAGCAATAGTATTGCAAAAGCATCTGGGCACGTGAAAGGAATTTCCTTGAAGTATCAGGACAGCAGCAATTGCTGAAGACAGTGATGTGACCTGACTAGGTAAAAGGCATGTTTTCCATTCTGTTCTGTAAGAATTGCTTAAATGGATGCTGTCATTAAAATGGACAGATAATCATTTGAGTGTCCTCACTGTTACTGAGGGCATTCTGCTTTCCAAGAAACAGAAATCCATGCTTCTGATCAAAAAAGGCTGCTGTAACAAATCCTCTCTGGATATTGCAGAACTCTCATCCAGGTTCTAACCTCAGCAAATCCAAGGGACATCTCAAAAATAAACCAGAATCACATTTTAGCTCATTATCACAGTACTAAACCAAAATCAGTAAGGATTATTTACATGGAAGTTATTTGTTAACTTTGCTACTTGCCAATTGATCCATTCAGTTTTCCTTCTACAATAGGAATTGCTAAGAAGATTTCTTAGCATTACTTAATCGTGATTCAGGGATATTACCACCAGCTTCTGGATATAATAAAAATATGTCCAAAACACTAAATTATGTATCAGCTATATATATATAAAAAGGAAGCTGGCTGAAGGCTTCAGAAAATTTCAGGCTGCAAAGGACCCTCAGTGGTCTTTGGTCCAGAACTTCATAAAAAGCACAGTCAGCTTTTGAGATGGATGTGGCCACTTAGGCCTTTGTCCAGTAATATCCGCAAGGGTGGAAGATCCGCAGCCTGTCTGGGCAATGTCGTCCAGGGCTTATGCACACTCCCTGTGAAAAATTATTTTCCTTATATCCACAATGTCTGAACAAAATCTGATTTGGATGCTCAGCTGCAAATTGAGCTAAAGCTATTGAACTACTACATGAAATCTTCTTGCAGGTGCCATACACATAACATTATCTTATCCTACAAGTTTTTGCAGGTCAACAGAGAAGTAAGGATGCAGTTTTCTGATGCTCATGAGTATTCACAGTAGAGTGAATACTTGACTGTGATTCTTGACTTTTGGTTGGAGCAGGCATATTGAAATCACTGCACGATTTGCATGATGTGGCAACTGAGAACCTGGTTCATTTTTCCTTTTCATGCACTTTTCTTTGTTGAAGGAGATCACCTTCTTGGTGGATACTATAGTTTCCAATTTCTGAATATTTTCAAATGCATTAATATTTTTTTTAAATTTACAAATAAGCAAGTGGTGAAAGGCAGTGCTCACTAATCATTTAACACAGGACAGTAGTAATTCTGTTCAAAGATAACCCCATTATCTTACATCTCAATGATCATTAAGGAGATTCTTTCTCCTATATGTGTTACTGAAGTTGGAGAACAATACAATGAAACTTAAATTACATCAAAAATAAAACAAGTTCTTTCTTCCCTGCCTATAACAAAAGCTCTGTGCTTTATTATATAATTCAGAAATAGTCTTAAAACTCAGTTTTTTGTCTGCATCTGTCATAATGTGATAGGTTTTTAAGAGATGATGAAAAATTCCATAGTTGCCATTTCTTAGAGACAAACTTCATATTTTCAGAAAGAATAGATCAAATACACTTCAATCAAATAATTCTCATCTACGACAAAAATGATCCGAAATAAAGCATGTGCAACAAAATAAGTACCCTCAGCAGATATAGAGAAGATGCCTTAGGTTATTAACTGGTCTAAAAGGAGAGAAGGCACCCTTAAGCATCTCCATTACTCCCAGTATCTTCTCTGTTCTCCGAGCAACAGTGCTCTTTTCTGCTTGTGGATCTTAGGATTTAGGGAGCAGGAAAGATGCTGAAGCATTAATCTGGCGCTCTACATGGTACTGCTGCTATATTAGCAATGTGGCAAACCCCAGGCATTAGGTATGGGCTGACCTACGCACTTCATCTGACCTAGTGAAGGCTTAGCCCTCATACAATAGCATATGTGAGTCCCACTGGAAAATGTATCTCAGTGAAATAATATAAAAAGGACATAGACATACTTCTTTTTTCATAAAGAACTGCATTTGTTCTTCTGAATAGCACTGCTGTTTTGGTGTTCTCAGCCAGCGTCAAACACTGTTGGTCTTTACTGGTGAATAAGAAGGCCCTGTTGAAATCAAAAGAAGAAGGTAATGAAGAAACAATAGCCAAATGTGTGCAGTATTTTCCTGAATACCTTCCCTAATGTTCACTTATAATTTCAGTAAGCACTGCACTTCAGTGATATTCAACACTGAGGGCTGCTTCGCAAATCTCTGAGTATTGACTCTCCCATTTTCAGCAATGACTTTGACTCCTAAGTCTTCACACCAAGCTTAGACTGAAAGAGAGCTACATGAACAAATTATGACAAGGGATAAAAAAGGAGGCTTACAATGTGTCAGAGACTCCAAAGAACATGCTGAAGAGGCTATATGCACAAGGGACCGTGACCTTATTTCAAAGAAATGAGTGGTCATTCAATGAGTGAGATGTTTTACAGTGTTCATCAGTTACCAAGAAACAGGTAAAACACACAAGCCAGGACCTTATGTTACCTTGTGGTGACTGTTCTGAGTCATCACACGTGAAGCAATGTAAGCACTTTGAAAAATGCTTACATTTGTCTTTTTAGCATGTGCCTAGTCTGTAAGTCTACGAAACTGGAGCAGATGGTATAACCTTTACAATAGCATCTAAGGAAGACTCCTGACAGGCTAAGCAATTTCTACAGCTGGCTTTTCTGAAGAAAAAAAAAGGTCAATAGCAACATAGCATTCAGTAAGTAGGTCTGTATTGGGAAAGCAAATACTGACAAAGCCCATTCTGCAGCCTTGCCATCAGTGGTCATGTCCCAGTGTGACTGTACTTTAAGTTCACACAGCCTCTACCTAAACGAGAGGGATCACATCTAGACTTACCACTGGCAACCATGTCCATGAGTTGTCTGGGAAGCGGTGGTTGTTCTGGGTCAAAACTATACCGGGGACGGTTCCCTCTAGTCCAAGCCCAGCCCTCAGTAATGTTACATTTATAAGTAGGGGTGTAGTTAACAAGTATGGTCCAACAAACTGCTAAGGTAAGATAACAAGTCTGAAGTATTGATCTGAACTTGGTCTGAAGCACTAATGTGAAGGTGTTGCAGTGCTGGCCTGACCTTAAAGCTCTGCATAACATTGACCTTTCTTCCCCTAGATCCTCCCCTGCCAGATAACATCTGTCCTTTACTGATTGTAATAGATCTCACATAATTAATTAGGCAAGCAAGGACAAAACATCCTGATGTTATTTCAGTGTCAGGTGATGGTAGTCTCAGACCTGAGGCAGAGGCTAAGGAGTGATACTGTGTCTGAATATGGCTCAAAAGGGAACAATAATACTCTGCAAACTGTAAGTATATAACCTGAATACACAGACCTGCCCTCTCTGCCTTCTTCCCCATGCTCCTGAGCCAAGTACAATTGAAGCTCTGCCCTCTCTTTGTGGTTTTCAGAGAGGGGAGTCAGATCAAAGAGACACGTGATCAAAGAGACACGTGATCAAAGAGAACAGTCAGCAAACCCCTGCCACCCTTCAGGGTTACACCTCCTTGACATAAGCATCATTTTCCCTTTTGATTTAAAACACAAAGTTACAAAACATTTAAAAACTCAGCACCAGGGTACTCCTGATGGAGAGCCAAGTGCTGGAAACAGCCCTGCAGACAATCAAAATGCTGAGTTCAAAAGGTATGCTGCAATAGTGGTAGATCAAGAACTCACGAAGACTGCCTCCCACCATAGTAACAGATGCCTCTCCTCATTTCTCCAGTTGCCTATTGTACTGCTGAAGCCTTTGGCTTTGGTACAGAAGCCACAGGCTTAAAGCAATAGGCTCTCCTGAGGCAGGAGCTTGAGCAAAGGCCTGTGGTACAGACTGAAAATAGGGTTTAGGATCATTAAGGTTTAGATGGCCGTCTCTTTCCCAAAGTAAATAAAATTTACATAAGCCCAAATTCTAGCAAAATTCAGAATAATGAATGTATCTGCAAGATAATAGGCAATGCAATGAACATAAGGAATGCCATTATTGCTGTCCTAAATTTCCAAGAAATTATTACTCTTTATTGCAAAAGGAGTGCAAGAATCTCGATAAAACCATGCCAAGATGGTTTTCAGTGTGCCAAGATATGCACCAAGATATCATAATATTTTCCAATAAAAATTCAACATAATTATTTTAGGTTTTCTATTTCTGCTGTCTTCATTCATATGTCCCGGGCATTCTGTTTCTATACATCTTTTGTTTTTCCAACAGACCTCAGACACATACTCCTAAGAAATCCCTCTAAAGTTCAGGCTGCTGATAAATAAGGCAGACTGCTCCATCATCTGCAATGAAAAATATATATGGGCACCACTGGAAATTACCTGCAAGTAAATTTAGTTTCAGTTTCACACTGCTCCGCACATTCTTCATTACTATTTGTCTTATAAATTTGTTTCCTTGGGTTAAGCAGCCAAGCTCCCTCTGTTTTCACGTAGCTGTCTAGTATGCTTCCATGCACTAAAAGGAAAAAAGAGAGAAAGAGGTGAAAGTGCAAATGCTGATATGACTTATTTCAAACTTTCACATTAAATTGTCACCTAGATGAGTAATATCATCATTTAATTGCTGGAATAATTGGGTTAATGGTGACAAAATATGACTAGGAAGCACTCACATTCTAGTATGTAGGGTAGCGTCACTGAAAACCCGGTGCTTTTAGCAGCACAGAGAAATGGCTTGAACAATGCTCTGTATCATTCTAAAAGTCATATTATAAGTTGCACAGTCCTATAATATAAAGTGATGGGAACAGAGATGATGACCCAAGGAGTGAAAAAAGTGAGGTATTTCAGAAAGAAAACTTCGGTTGCCTATACTTTGGAGAAAGTGGAGAAATTGGACTTAAGAAGGACATGAAACAATGATTGTCCATTTCTGATATCTACCCATATAGAATGACTTCAGGTATACCAGCCACCCTGTAACTGCCTCTTTTCAAAATGCTCTTGCTTTTGCAAGAAACAAGCCATCCTCAATCACTGGGGTTATCACTGTGCTCATCTTCAGTGTATAGTTTTTGTAGTAACTCTGCATTGAACTTCATTTATAATGCCTCTTTTAATACCTAGCTTCACCCAGTTGCTGAATAAAAAGGCACACAGGGTATGAACCAGACACTGGCTTTCACCTGCGTGCATAACAGCCACATTGAAGAGAAGGACTTATTCTTTCTTCATGCTTTCCTGATTGTCCTTTCTCAGCCATAGCTCAGTGATAGCAAGGGGGACAGCAGCCTTGTCCCACTCAGACCCACATCCTGTAACTGAGGGGCTCCACGGGACATTATTGAAATGTCTTTCAGGTTCAGGAAGTCAACTACTCTTCCCTTTCCTGAGTAACAGAGTCAACTACTCTTTCCTTTCCTGAGTAACAGTCTTCTGTGGTGTGAAGCAGGCTTATATGCCTCTTGGTACAGTTAAATTCCCTCACCTGAGTGCTAGCTCAGTCTCCACTTGAGTACTTTCTTTAAGATCATTTTGCACCTACAAGATAGATAGAACTGATAAAACAGGCACAAAAGCCAAATTATGCTTCCTCTCCTACCACTTCAAAACCAGAGAAATTACTGGAGGTTTTTCTTCCTGCATGTAGACTATGGAAGATTTTGATCCTAAAGGCTAAAAGTTCAACAGTCTGCACGAAAAAAAAGAATGGCTGCTAAAAAGAAAAAAATGATAAAATGAAAAAGTATATAATAAATTTTCATGTGACAAGCACAGGAGTCGCTGAGTCCGTTAGTGATTTCAAAACAAAAGTGACGTTAAGAAGAAATGAGTTTTGAGAGAAAATATTAAACTAGGTTAGAACAATATCATGGGGATGCTGTAATGCTTTCCACAAGGACAAGAAATACAAGTAAAGAATTCCTATTATGATACAGCTTCCATGCAACCTTAATTCTGTTCTATTTTGACACTGTGCAATAATATTGTCATTATAATTGCAGCATTTGATTGTTAAAATATTGACAGGGTCATAATTGATTTGCGTCATAAAAATATTTTCCCCCCTTTCTGTTGTAATTCCGTGGCAGGGCAAAATACTCTAAGAACAAAATGAAAATATATGCAAGCTGGATAAAAACACTTTATATTTCCTTTCTAATATTTTCCCCATGTCTAAGGAATTTTTCAGCATTTGAAAGATATATTACTGCCTTATTCAGAAATTAAATATTTTCTGCCATTTGATAAAAGATTTGCAGACAAAAACAATCTTGCAGACAAAAGCCCAAATCCTGTATTTTCCTCCATCATATAAAATTCTTACTTATTTGAGAAGTGCATTTGATTTCAATGAGGCTGGTTTTCTGCAAAAATAAAGCTCAGAAATTAGAATTTAAATTAAGATGACAATTCTTTACATTAAATAATATCTAGAATTATTTATGCTGAGGCATGTAAAATGTTTATGTATTTTATTGGGGGATTTATATGTGTTGGCACATTCACAACTGTATTTTTAACTGCAGTCACAACAGGCTCTGTAGTAATACAGAAGACCTGAAAGAAGATGTGCCATCTGAATCCTGTAGCCCATTGAATTTTAAAGTTTTCAGAACAGAGAATATTTATTTGAGATTTCTGTAAGAGTTACAACCTAGTAACCCAAAAAAGACATATGTAAAGAGCCTTACTCAGTTCTTGTATGTTACAAGTTATTTGTACTGTCTTCCACAAAAAATAGTATTGCAGCACCAAAAATACCTCAGTAACTACTGCTGACCAGATTGGGGCCTCCCTATCACATAGAATTAAAAATTTCCTGTTAAGATTGTAGCTATGAAGAAGACTGAAACTAGTATGTAGAGCAATTTTTCCTTTTCTTTGTAACTTTGTTTTTAACAATACATCTACAAATTTTAAACCAATCAAAATAAGGATCACAGTTCTTGGCAATAACAGAGAAAAGAAACAACTCTATGATAAAAGGCTCTTGAAATGAGAGACAGCCATGTCTTTGTGGGAAGCCTTTGATAGGCTGATTTCCAAGCGTGCCCCCATTTCTGGCAATGGGGCATGTCTGCAGGGAACCATTAGCTCCCCATGCAGACACCAAGGCTGTTGCTCCTCTGGTGTCTCTAACAAACACAGCACTGGAGCAATCATAGCTCTAAGTTTGTTCAACAGCAACTCTCTCTGGCCAGGAAGACCTAAATCCATCATTGTTCATGTCAGTGGTGACACAGAGATCTGGGGACCTAC